>PVKA01005870.1:0-32405 GCA_004027165.1 Ctenomys sociabilis
CCAGTGCTGGGGTGCTGAACTATACCCCTGGCTCTTTATATTTTTTATTTTGAGACAACGTTTTGCTTAGTTGCCCAGCTTAGCTTTGAACTTGTGATCTTCTGCCTCAGTCTCCCACATGCTGGGATTCCAGGTGAGCACCACTGAAATGGCCCCCAGCAAACCTTAAGAGCACCAGGCTTGGTGTGAGGGTGGAAGGGGAGAGAGTGTGCTCTATGGCTATCCAAGTTCTCTACCTCTAGACTAGCTAGTTGGTACAGATTGGTGCGGGGCTTACTTGCATAGGGAAGGGAACTGCCCTTCTAGAATCTTCCTCAGATCCCCTGTGAGAGGGCCAGAGCAGTCCCCTACCTTCCTGAAAAAAGGGTCTGCCGTTGACCTGTGGAACCACTCACCAGGCACAGGGGCGGGCAGCTTCTGCCCGTGGCTGTGGAATGTGCAACCAGCTCTCTGTGCCCACAGGGTACCCTGGACAAGGTTTCAACTCTGCACCTGCCACCAGTGCATGGGTTGACCCCAGGGACTGAGAGAACAGTGTCAGGACAGAGGTCAGGGAAGCAGGGGACCCCCAGGGCTCTCTTGATTGGCACCTGCTGTTTATGCAGCACCGCCCTGTACCAGGCACATTGCAGAATAAGACTGGCAGGGTCCCAGGTCCCAGCCACTTTTATCTGAGCCGAGTGCCCACTGTCTAGACCCCAAGAATGCTGTCCATACCCGGTTCCTCTTACAAACCTTTGGGACCGGATATGTTTCAGATGTTCAATTTTTTTTTTCTCAGACTTTAGAATGTAATGTTCCCTGTATTTATGCACTACTCCAACATATTCATATTCCTGCAGGAAATACATATGGATAATGCAGGCAAATGAGATAAATAAAGTCTGTAAGTACCTCGAAGGTCAGCTCAGCTCAGGCTTCACTGCCAAGGAGTGCTGACAGCCTTTTTGCTTTGCGGAGCTCGGGGATGCTGGAATTGTGAAAAGGGACCGGCAACTATCCACTTGCCGAGCTCTGGACAGTGCTGGGCCAAGCACTTCCGCTGCAGAAAAATAGTACATTCTTGTACCAGCCCTGTGAGGTCAGCTCTGTTGCTGTCCTTTTAACTTTACAGGAGAGGAAATATAGGCACTGGGAGGTTAAGTACCTCGCCTAAGGACACACAGTCAGTAAGTGGCAGAGCTTGGACGGAAGCCACTCGAAGTGCCAGAGCCTGCCCTAGTCATGGTTCCCAAGCTGGTGCAGGGCATGTGGGGGTGATGCCCAAGGGTTCTTACAACACAGCAGCGTTAGAGACAGAGCCAGGAACTCCGGGTCCCTGAAGGCTAGAAGAAGGGCCTAAGGTCACTTAGTGGGGGGCAGCACGAGAATCCAGAGTACGGCATTCAGCGGGAACCAAAGGGCAGGGGAGGCACCAGCCAGGCCACAGTAGGGAAGGGAGGGAAGGGTATAGTTTGAATGTGGAAAGTGGAAAGGGCTGGGGGACAAGAGGATGGAAGGCTGGTGCGGCCTGAGCCGGGGGCAGAGAAAAGGTGAGAGTCTGACTCCAGGATTGTCTGCCCCATCACTCGCTTCCTGTGGAATCCTGTGAGGGGATGAGGTCCTCCATGCCCCTCCTCTCTGGACCAGGGAGAGAGGAAACCACAGGGCAGGGCCACGTGCTCGATGCACAGCGCTCAGACTTTGCCACACTGGCTGTGCTGGCTCCAGGCCTGGGTCTCAGATGGAGACAGAGGGAAGGAGGCCCGGTATTTGGCTAGGAGGGCACACTGAACACCAGGACTGCAGAACTCAGGCCTCGTGGTGGTCTCCTCCCCTCCCAGCTGGCTAGGTGCTTGGCTGCAGCCCATACTTTGAGCAAACCCTCAGGGTGCCGAGTGCAAAAGCTGCCTCACTTCCCAGCCCAGGCCCCTGCCATGAGGAAATCTTTATCGCGATGGCTTTTATTTGGGACTTGTGCATGTGCGTGCGTGCATGTACGAGTGCAGGCACATCTGGGGCCTGAGCGGCCCCTGAAACCTCCACGAACATGGCTCATGAATATTCCACGGCGGTGCCTGTCACACTTTGCAGTCATCGATTATTTATACGTGAAATAACGAAAGCTTCATAAATAATGAAAGAGCCTGCGATCCAGCTGTGTCTCGGGCTTCGTCTGCCTGGCCCAGGTGAGGATGCGACCCTGTGAGACCAGCATGGCCCCGGGGATGGCTGTGGCCTTCACGGCCCACTGTCTCCTGGCAAAAGAGGTGTGCATGGCTCAGGAGCAGGTGTGCCCGCGTGTGTGTGCACCTGCGTGTGAGTGAGTGTGTGTGTGTACATACATGCTCTCACCTGCCCACCTGAAGCTGTGCAGGTGGAATTGTCTACACTGGGAACCCAGCAGGATCATTCTGGCAAGTGGCGAGAAGGGCTTGCTTTGGCTCACAGGCTGGGGAAACAGCACACCACGGCCTTGCTAAATCCAGCCCCTGCCTCCCCGAGGTGGGAGGGGAGCTGTTCTAGGGCTTTCCTCTCTGTCTATGATCCCTTTACACACACAGCAGATCAAGAGACTAAGAACACCTCCAAATGAGCTTGTCCCCCACTCCTGTGCTCTGCACACAGTGTCTGACTCTTTAGAGGGGGGCATCTGGGGTGCAGGGAGCCCATGTGCCCAGAGCAGCAGAGCTGGGATGGAAGGTGAGACCCATCTCGTGTCCTCACTGCCGACCAAGCCCTGCATACCGGTGTTGCTGGCGATATCTTCTATCCCTGCTGTCACCTCTGTGACAGCAGCTCTTACCTTGAAAGTGGGTAAAGGAATCATGCCGTGGAGCATGACCAGTCCACAGGGTTAGTGAACTGGCCCGGGGACGCCGTGCTGCTCCGCGGGGGAGCCTGGATCTGTGAGGCTTCTCCTCTATTGACTGCTGCCCTGCTTGCTCCAGGCCATACGCAGGGCTCCCTCGATGATGGGGTGTGGTGTGTCTCAGCTGAGACGCAGTCCGTGTGGGAAGTGCATGGACTACACTGAGTGGGACACGGACTTGTGCACCGTGAGGAAAAGCTCAGTAAGATTTTTTAAAAAGGAATTAAGGTTGATGTTTTTATTGCTGGTTCAACAGAACCACTTAGGGGAGCTATTGGAAAATTTTTTTAAATTAAACTTCTTTCACTTCAAGATAATTATAGATTCACCTTCAGTTGTAAGAAATAAAAATACTGAAAGATCTCTTGCATCCTTCACCCAGATTTTCCCAAAACTCACACCATGTAAACCTATGGTATGATATTATGTCAAGAAACTGGTCATTTTTCAGTTTTCTTTCTTTCATTCATTTATTTATTTTGGTATTGTCTGGGACAGTGTAATTCCCTTAAAATTCTGCCTGTGTGCCCTGTGTTATCCATAGCTCTTTTTCTTTTGTGGTGAGGATGTAGCTCTGTAGTGCAGATATATTCTGTACGGATGGACCACAGCTCTTTGCCCATTCACCATGCAAGGATGTCAGGGTGGTTTCCTGTTGGAGCTAGTATCAATAAACCTGCTAGCCAGGCGTGGTGGTGCACACTTATAATCTCAACACTTGTGAGGCTGAGGCAGGAGAATTGCTCTGAGTGTGAGGTCAGCCTGTGCTACATAGTAAGTTCAAAGCCAGCCTGAAATATATAGTGAGACCATTATAGAAAAAAAACAAAAACAAAAACAAAAAACCGGTTGTGGCTCAATTGAGGACGGGTCCACTGCAGGATCTGGAAATAAATAAAAATATTTGAGCCCTTACTGAACAGGGTGTGGCATGAATGTAGAGCTTGGGGGAACAGGGGCTGGTTTTGGTCCTTGCCACATCCCAAAAGTTTAGAGCAAAAATATGTTGTGAAAATAAAGCCGTGGACCTTGCACATGTGGTCCCGGGATTCTGTGCGGTTATGACTGTCTTCTTTATCAATGGGCAGAAAAGCTAATTTGGGTTTGGAAAGAAAGTTCTGGACTGGATTTTGGAGGATGTGTGTCGCACTGCTGTTTCTTTTGTCCTGTCTCATGGTTGTCTCACAATGAGCCTCAGTTTCTCCATCTGCAAATTGGGAACTACATTTTTCCCTCCCTTCCTCCTCCCTCCGTACCTCCTCCCATCCTTTCCTCCCTCCTTCCCTTATTCCCTCCCTCTTTCTTTTCTTTCTTGCAGACTGAACCCAGGGCCTTCTCACTGATCCACATCCTCATCCCTTTAAAACAAATTATTTTTTTCGAGACAGAGTCTCACTAAATTGCCCAAGCTGGGCTTCCGACTTGTGCGCCTCCTGCCTCAGCCTCCCAGAGCACTGAGATTACAGTGGGAACTGCAGGGTCTGGCCCTGGTAGCTATCTTTCATAGAGAAACACATTTCTCTTGCCTCCGTGAAGCTTTTGGGATTCTTCCGGCACAAAAGCCGGGGCTCATGCGGGTCCCCTGGGAGTCAGGAACATCTGGAGACAGCTGGAGACAACTGCTCTGCTGCATGGCCCTCTCTGCAGCTCGTGTAGCAGGTGCGGATCAGGCGTGAGTTTGCCACTTGCAGTCCCAGGTCCGTCCACATACTTCAGGGAAAAAGATCTGAGAGCTTACGAGGCCCAACTGCTCCGCACCTCCTCCTCCGCCCAGCCTGGTCCTCTTCCCCACTCACCTGCCCAGTAGCCTGTGGCCTCCGAGGGTCTCCCTGGGGAAAGGACATTGGGACCCTCTCCTTCCAGATCTGGGTTGGAATTATTTAATGCCAAATCGGTAAAAGCGTTGGCAGCTTAACTGCGAGAGGAGTGATTCATAGCCCCATGCCAGGCGCCCGGCATCTCCTCCCCTTCCCTGCGGCCCACCCCGAAAGAGAAAGCAGATAAATTACTGTCATTGCTTTTTATGGTACATATAATCTGGTGGCAACATGGAGCCCCGACTCATCTCAAAGTCATTTACAATGAATTATTCATTTGGCTGAAAAAAGTCTCCACACAGAGGGGGAAAAGGGCCTCTCTCCTCCCGGCTTTGGGGAGGGTACATGGACGTGGAGGACGCAGGTTGTCCTGTGTCCCCTCTGCACCTGAGTCCCGGCGTGTGGCTCAGGACGCAGGGGCTGGGTCGCAGCTGCGGGAGCCCGTGGGCCTCTTCTTCTCCCAGAGGTCGGTGGGGTCCTGCCGTACCTGTCCTCCCACCCGCTTGTGGCCTGGGGGGCTGCAGGTCCTTCTCACAGCTGCAATCTCTCCTCCTCTTCTCTTCCTTTGTTTCCTTCCATAACATTTATCACTCCTGAATGTCTGCCCAACCGCCAGGATCTGGGTAGCAGATGATGTCGAGGTAGCAAACACCCCCCTCGTTTGTTTCTTCTTTCTCTGTGGTGCTGAGAGCTTTGTGCCCCTGAGCCAGCCCAGCCCACCCTCCTCATTCCCACATTCCCACTCCGGGCACTTACCATCGAAGGGCTCTGGCACTCTCAGTCTGGCAAGCAGCCTTTAGCCTAGGACATTCCTGTCAAGAGTTTGCTCAGGAACCACACCTGTCTTTTTGTGTTTTAGACAGGGTCTCACGATGTCATTCAGACCGATCTTGAACTTGCTCCGTGGCCCTTACTAGGTTCATGCTTGTGGCAACCCTTCTGCCTCGGCGTGCTGAATGCTGGGATTACAGGTGTGCACCACTATGCCTGGTGACACTTGTCACTTCTGCTTCCATGTCAGGGGCCCAAGTGAGCTGCGTGGTCACACCCAACTGCGGGGGGGGGGATAGGACAGTGGCACTGCCTGTACTCTGAAGGAGGGACAAGCATGCACACTGGCACCCTGAACATACCCTGTGGTAGGCATCACATCAGGCCCCAGAAGGTGACAGTGGAAGGGACCTGTTTCTTCTCTCTGTGAACTCATGGTGTAGCACAGGCAGCAGATGGGAAAGACAAGTACACAGGGATCTGCTCCCGGGGAGCTGTGCCTGGGAGCCCAGGGGTGGGTGACTGGGTCCTGACCTTCAGGGACCCGAGCCCTTGGGGCCCTGTGATGGTGGGAAGTGAGCTCATTTCACCCCTTTACTTGGGGGCGATGGAGGTGTGACATTAGCACCCACCCACATGGGCCTGTGGGAAGCACATGAGGTCCTATTTACAGGAGCCGGGGAAGGCGAGGCACCAGCATGGCTGTGAACTCATTAGCATGTTTTTTTCAGCATAGCGCACTGAGTCACTTCCCTCAGGTACACGCTGTCCCTGGGAAGGGTGCCCAGGGCTCAACCTGGAGGGTCTGCATTTCGGGGAGCTATTGGGAGGGACCCCTATTCCCCTGGAAGGCTCAGGTGTGGGTGGGCTTGAAGCTGCCTCCCGAAGCCCTCCTGAGGGTGATAAGTGTCCCTCACCTGATGACGGGGGCCCAGCCCCAGCTCCCTGCAAGCCCCTGGCTCTATGCGATTTACTCATTTATTCAGTACACCTTTATGGAGGGCTGGCACATGTGGGGGTGGGGCCGGGCCTGTGTCCCAGCATGTGAACATGGGGAGCGGCATCCCAGAAGGAGAACAGGCTGCCTTGTGCATGTGAGGGGTGGGGTGGGGACAGATGCCTGGGTTGACCCCAGGGTCCTTGTGCTAAGCTGTATCCCCAAACCACATTTAACATTTCAGGTGAGTAGGGCTGGCTAGAGAGCTCAGAGGATTAAAGTGCCTGCTTAGGCAGACACAGAGACCAGCGTTTGATCCTTGGTGTGCCATGCCTTCCTGTGTGTGTTTAACTCCTCAGCTTCTCTGTGCTTCCCCACTGGTCCAGGGACTCCTCAGGGGACTGACTGCCCCAGGCTACCTGAGCTGGTGGCCCCGACTACTTTGAGTGCCTCTTCTGCTCTACAACATGTGCGTGGGGCCAGGCAGAGCCTATGCCCCGCCCCTTTCTGTGTCCTGCTGTGCCCATCCCCCATCAGTGTCTTCAGGGCCACTTCATGGGATTCGGTTTGCTTCTCCAGGGTACCTTGCCCAGACATCTGCCCCAAACCTACCCCTTCCCGCCTCCTTGGCCACGGCCAGGCTGGTTCTGTCCCAGGGACCCTTCCTTCCCTTGCCCATGCCACTGTTTAGTCTGACTGCCCATATTTACTTTGCTCTGGGCTCAGCCAGCAGAGGGCAGGTGACCAAGACGTGGCCAAGAACATATGATGGAATATCCATCAGGGGCTCCAGGGAATGGTTTTCTTAAAACAATGCTCAAGAGGTGGCTCTATTTCTCCTACTGGACACACGGCTGCATGTGATGGCTGGAATCCTGGCAGCCACACTGAGAAAATATATCTGACACAGTGGAGATGGTGCAGCTCAAAGGAGAAATGTCCCATGCAAAGTGACATCGATGAGGCCCAGGGTTCACCAGCCTGGCACCGTCCTACCCCAGCATGCATTATTCAAACAGTAAGTTGGCTATTCGGCAAATCACTTTGAGTCAGTGTTTTGGCCGCTGAGCTCTCTCCCTGGCCCAGACATAATCTTGTATACTTCTTTGCTATGGCCACTAGGAAACTCAGAGTGGGGTTTGTGCCCTTCTCACTTACTGTGAGGGCTGTACAGCACGCGCATCTGCACTAACGGAATGTGCAACTCTTTATCTCATGCTCCCTTTGCTCTAAGAGCCTCAGCCATCTGTTTTGATTCTGTTGGGCTCTGTACACTTCTGCAATTTCATTGGGCATTTTTTTGTTTTGTTTTACGGTACCAGGGATTGAACGCAGGACCTTGCGCTTGCCAGGCAAGTGCTTATTCTACTGAGCTATCACCCAATCCCTCGTTGGGCATTCTTTGCTTCCCTTGATCTCTGATCCATCGTCTCCAGGAGCTGCTTGGAGCCACCCGGATGGTGGCTGCTAAGTGGCTCCGGGGAGCTCCCTGGCACCTGGCAGGCTGGAGGGAGGCCAGAAGGGCTCTTCATTTTCTGAAGCCCCCCAGAGAGCTTTACTGGCTGCCTTTCAGGCACTGCCAAGGCTCAGCTGTCATTCAGTGTCCCTTTTCTGGGCTACAGAGAGAGTGATGGCTCCACCCCAACCTCCCAAAGGCCAGGCGTAGCCAAGGGAGTGGAAAATCCTTTGAAATTCCCAATAAATAAATAAAAATAACTTTGAGGCCTTGTCACCATGGAGACCAAGGCTTGGTTGGTCACCATGGTGACCCTTCTGGGCAAGCTCTCCGCCCGAAATGATCAGCGTCCCTGAGAAAGAAGGGCCAAGAGGTGCAGAGCAGGATTGCGTGCCACAGGGTGAGAGCTGCTGCCTGTGGAGAGCAGGGGTGGGGAGGGCAGGGCGGGAGCCGGTGCTGCTTTCTGGAACTTTCTTTCCCTGGCAAGCTGCCATTCTTTCCTCCCCAGTGTTTGGAGGACCTCTGGCGCCTTCCCCTCCTGGGCCCTGTGCCCCTGGGGCTTCGAAGGGCCCTGGAAGGCCTCCTCCTCCTTAGCGAAGCTGCCCGGGAATCTCCATGACAACGGCAGCTCCCTACTTGTGGGAGCAGCCTCGCTAGGACCTCAGGGAGTTGCCTGGGTAACCGGACTCCTTTGCCCCACTTCCCCACCAACCAAACCTCCTCGGCCCTTCCCCCACTCTGTGATGGGCGGGCCAGTGGGTGGATGGGTCACCATGGATACCAGGCTCCCCTCCCACTACCCCCTTTCCAGAGCACTTGCCACAAGATGGCCATTGGAGGGGACATGGGGACAAGGGCTTTGCAGGAGGAGGGGCCAAGCTCCAGAGACCCCTCTCTCTGCTGGGCTCTGTGGGACCAGCTGCCTGAGGTCAGGTATGTGGTCTCCTGCGTGTCGCCCTGCCTGCTGCTCCCAGGATCCTGGGCCACAGGTGTCCACAGCTCATCTCGGCGGTCAGAACAGCTCAGGTGGTTAACGAGCATTTATTTTCTGAAGCGACAGTTACATGATTAGTTTTATTTTATCTTGCTAATGAAAATACATAAAAACTGAAATGGCCAATTAGCAAGGCCATTCATTGCTCAGGTCTGGGCTGTGTCTTTCTGGCCAGCAGGCCTCACCGGGGCAGGCTGGGGTAGCCTGGGAGGCACTGCCTGCCATCCCGCCACTGCCGGGTGACATCAGGATGCCAGTGATTCCTGCTGTCGCTCCTCTTGGGGGCTTCCCTTCTCTTCCATGAATCTGCTGGACCCTACTAGTTATCTCTGCTTCTTCTGACCACCATCTCCTGCATCCAGTAAAAACCCCCACTTTCTCCACTTTTTCCGCGGTCAGCCTCCCTCGTGGTCTCCACCTCCATTTTAACCTCACTTTCGATCCCTCTTCACCAAGAAGCCAGGCCTTAGTGTACCCCGTGTGGTCAGCCATGGACCCTGGGGCTCTAAGATGGGTGGCTTTGGGTCTGCTGGGAGCCTGGAGCTCTTACAGAGGGTGACAGCACCTAGTCCACCAGGTGTGCTTGGGGCAGAGGACGAGCCCGTAATCAAACCTCCTCTGCAGCGTGCTGAGTGGTCTCCTGCTGCAAGATCGCTGAGCTCTGTTTTTATGGCTGTTGGCTTCAAGTCAGGCCAGCAGGAGAGAGAAAAGGCCATCTAGTCGCGATCTGAAAGGAAGCCCAGCAGGAATCCCTGTAGGGTGCTGACAAGTGGCCAGGGTTCAGCATTGTCACTTCACTGGTTGTCAGTACAGAGAGCCACTCAATGCCAGCGAGTTGAGGGTGACCCCAGCAGCAAAAAGAAACAAAACAAAACAGGCCATAATTCGAGCCCCTGTAGAACAGCATGAAGCACAGGGACTGGGGCGGCAGAGAAGGAGAAGCCAAGAAAGTGGCTTTGTGGTTAAAACCTCATGGACAGAAACCGGAGAACCAGAAAGACACACGAACCTGTGGCACCGTATCCCAGCTCTGCTGTCAGTCCCGAGAGAGGGCGTCAGGTGCCCCAGCAGGGGGACAGCAGTTAAGAGTGTGAAACCCAGGATTTCTCACGCTGCTGCTCCGCTTTGAACTTGCCCAGGGATACCTCCTGGCTGAATGACATCGTTGTTGAACAAGGTTTCAGCCTCTGGCTTCCTGTCCTCTGATGGTGAGTTTGCTGTCGATAACTTCACTCAGGCCTGTTACAAGAATAAATGAGCAACACAGACCCCGCCAGGGCTTAGCCTGGCTCTTTGTGCACTGTAAGAGCTCAAAAATGGTAGCTATTATCACCACGTGTCTCCCTGTCAGATCCCATTCCACTCATCAATCCATCCATTCTCCACCCTCTGCCAAACGTTGACTGGAGACAAGACCCTGACACAAGGGGCTTGCAAGCTGCCAAGTAAGATGCTCACACAGACCTGTAGTCAAGGGTACCAGGACCCAGAGAGGTTGGAACAGAGCCCGGTGCAGGGGAAAGAGGTGCCCAAGACAGGGATTTTTGCATAGGAGGGTCAGGGGCTGGATAGCTGACCCAGAAAGTGCCCCCAGAATTAGTGGCCCATGGCAAGCATCCCCAGTCCACTAGGGCCTTCTTAGTCAGGGTCAATGGGAGGGACCTCTCCTTTCCACTGCCTGCATTCTTTTTTTTCCCCTATATTTTAGGGAAGGGTCTACAGGGTGTTCAGGGTCTCACTACTACCTCAGACTCATAATGATCTGCCTGTTTACAGCCTCCCAAGAGCTGGGATTACAGGTGCACCATGCCCAGTCTCAACTGCCACCTCAGTGCGCCTCAGGGGCGGGGTCAGCGTGGCAGGCCTGGGTATCAGACCTCTGGCCCCCAGGCTCTTTCATCCACTGAACTATTCAGCCAGGCTTTCCACTGCCTGCATTTTGCCCTGACTTCCAGAAGGCTCTGAGTGCTTTGGTGCTTTACATGCAAGTGAGGACTAGAGTTTATGAACTTCAAAGTGGAAGACACAGTATGTGGAGGGTTTGGCAACTGCACCGAATATCGGGCTTGCCATGAGTGTAGGGGCCAACAGAGGCATGGGAGCTGCACCTGTGCAGTGTGACTGAAGGGATGAAGTGACACATTCCCTTAGCAACACACACACACTCAGACACACACACACACTCAGACGCACACACTCAGATGCACACACACACTCAGACACACACAGACACACAGATACAGACACACAGACACACACAGATACAGACACACAGACATACACACACTCAGACACACATAGACACAGACACACAGACACACACACTCATACACACACAGACACACAGATATACACACAGACACAGACACACACACACTCCACAGACACACAGACACACACACTCATACACACACAGACACACAGATATACACACAGACACAGACACACACACACTCCACAGACACACAGACACACACACTCATACACACACAGACACACAGATATACACACAGACACAGACACACACACACTCCACAGACACACACACTCAGACACACAAAAACACAGACATACACACAGACACAAACACATAGACACACACACGGACACATAGATACACAGTCACACACAGACACACAGAGACACACAGAGACATACACACAGACACACTTTCCATGTCCCACTTTGCTTGTGGTACCTGGAATCTCACAGCCATTCTTTTGTCTATTCTTTATTTGAATCATCAGCTCTCTGCATGCATACAAAGAGTGGTCAAAATATATGGGGAGGGCCAGACACATAGCTCAGGGGCACAAGCACCTGCCTGGCAAGTGCAAGGTCCTGAGGTTGATTCCCTGTTAAAAACAAAACTAGCAAACAAACAAACAAACAATATATGGAAAGTTGGAACTTTAAAAGTGTACCACAGTGAAAGACACGTTACCACCAATCACTGTCACCCACCCTCTCAGCGCACACTTGTCCCACGGTTCCTGCGACTCCTCTGAGCACTTCTGGAAGTTCTCTTTTGTGAATATCTTCTTGTGGTGTGATCAAAAGCCTGGTGACCCCTGCTGCATGCCACGCAATGGGCTGCGATGGGACCGGTGACCCGGGGTAGCCAGGGGATCAGAAACAGGTGCATGGTGTTTCTTCCCTTTCTGTGGTACTAGACATTGAGCCTCTGCACCAAGCTATATCCCCAGCCCTGTTTTATTTGAAACAGTGTCTTGCTAAATCACTCTGTTGCTCAGGCTGGGCTTGAACTCCTGATCCTCCTGCCTGAGACTCCCAAGTGCTAACATAGGTATGTGCTGGGGTAGAAAGTAGCTTCTGTTCATCAGCTCTTCAAGCTTCAGGAAAGCCACTCTCTGAGCCTGCGCTTGGGTGTTCAAGGTTGTCTTCAGTCTCTGTGTGCCCTCTTGCTACCACAGAAGCTGTTATTATCAATCAGTGGGCGTGGCCATTCTGCACATCTGGGGACAGATGTGGGGCTGTCACAGACTAGGCAGAGGCAGGAGAGAAGAGGACGCGGGATTAGGCCCAAGTGGGTCAGTCAGGGGTGTAGAGGGTTTGGGGACAAGCCAACTCCAAAGCTCAGCTTCAGCCAGCCAAGGCCGGTATCTCACGTTGCATGGTCAGGGGACTGGGGTCCCCTGCTCAGCACAGTGACACCAGAGCCAGGACAGAGGCTGCAGGGCCTCTGTTATGTTGTAGCTGTCATGCCTGGAGGGGAATCTCGAAGTTCCCGGCTGGTTTTCTGTTCCCCCAGCCAGGAAGGGACTGACAGAGGCTCGGTCCTGCCTGCCATCAGGGGGCTGAAATCACAGAGGAGGTGGCATCTTGGAGTCCAGGACTGATCCACTGAGTGAAGAAGTGACACCGAGGGGTGGAGCAGCAAGCAGGAGTGAGGCACAAGTGCCTATTCCTCTCAACCAGCCTGGCCCAAGGTTCCTGACAGCTGCAGGGAGTTGCCCCTCCCCGGGGGGCTGTGCCAGCCATGGTCCAACTGTCACCGCAGGGATTACATTTCGGAAACTCATTCAGAGAGAGACAAGCTGTGCCCAGGGGGGCTGTATCTCGGCCTCCTTGTCCTTGGGAGGAGGAGAAAGGAGAAGGGGAGGAGAAGGGGTGGGGCTGCAGGAGGGACCAGCCAGGCTGTGGGAAGCAATTAGTGCAGAGGAACAGAAATGACTTTTTCTGCATGTACTGTCCCTGTTCCCTCTCAGATTTGGGAGAGACCAGGGTGGCATGGCCTCGGCCAGGGAACCGCACTGGGGTGTCACTTAGGACTTGGGGTATGGATGCAAAGGCCAGGCACGGATGGAGAAAGGCTGACCCTGGACTCTCCCTAGAAGTCTTGGCTGTCCTGTGCTGTGACATCCTTCTGTGGATTGTCACCCTTGGCTGTCACAAGGGCAGGGGCGAGGGACCATTTCCTCTGCATCCCCAAGGTGTCAGCATATGCTGTATCTGGTCCTCTCCATAGGAGCCCACCCCCACCCAGAGTAGGGCCTGTGACAAGGACAGACTGCATCAGGTGAAGCAGGCTGGAGAGACAGAGAACATCTGCTCCCTCTCTTGAGTGCTGCCCTGGGATAACTCTTCTGATTCCCGCTGCCCCTGGAGGCCTTTGATCTGTAAGGCCTGGCGGGGGAGGCTGCAGCTCACCTCTGGGGTTCTGGGGTCACCACTGTAGGACCCCAAAGCATGTGCCGGATGGCTGTAAGTGCCACATGGAGCAGTGGGGCCTAGAATGCCCCTGACTAGTGGGTGTCCCTCTATTACCTGTCTCTATTTTCCACTCTCTTCCCTGAGGTGGTGGCCTCCTGCTGACAGTAAACCTGACTTTTCTATCTCTGGTCAGACCTCACCAAGTGGCAGAATCTCTGAAAGCACACATCATGGGGAAGCCCAGTGGAGAGGAGAGGGTCAGGATGCGTGCGGAGGCCTGGCCTTAGAAGGGTTCCCTCCTGCTTGCTGCCTCTGGGGGCACGTGCAGGACACCCAGGAAGCCCGCCGAGAGTTTTCTTCCTGCAGTCCATCTCTGGCTCTGCTGGGCTCTCAAAACACCCATGGCCAGTTTACCTTGGTGCATGGGGAAAATGCCACTCAAGCTAGAGCAGGGGTTGTAAAGGCCGAAGAACCTCTAGGAGGGTACAGCATGGGTCTGGAAGTTTTGACTTGCATCCCGCCTGTGCCCTACAATGTCTCTCCTGATCCTTTTGGAGGATTGCTCTTATACTTTCTCACTCTGTGTTTCTGGTTATACCATCAATCACATTATCCAGTGACCCAGAGAGCCACAGGGATTGGTCCAGGAATGGGCATGTGATCCCCAGCTGGGCCAATCAGAATCCTTCTTGGGGCCTGCACTTTCCTTCCTTTGAATGGGATGGTGATTCCTGAAGCCAGTGGGGTGGCTTCTCAGGTGAAGTGGTCACCGAAGTAGAGGGTAAGGGGGACCAACCTCTTGGTGGGCAGCTCCAGGTGTCTGGTGGCCCACCACTCCTGGATGGGCCCAGGCTGAGGCCTTGCCCCGCTACCCAGAAGCCCTTGTGGAGCAGCTGCCTTCCCAGGATGCTGGTGGCTGCTGGGGGCTCTTCAGGGCTTTTCACTGTATTATACTGACTGGTTGCCTGTTCTAGTTTAGGCAATCTGACCACCATCAGTGAAGTCTTCCTGGAAGGTTGAAAGGTTAGATTTTTAGGGCTCTACCTGTATAAATCTCATTTCTTTTCTGGTTTCATCACTTAACTGACACCATGGTTTGGGCCTGGTTGAAGAACTGGCCATCAGCTGTCTTCATTTGGTTCCGCCTGTGAGCTCAAGGCCACCTGCTCCCTAGATGTCCTCGGTGGGTGTTCCCCTGCCCTTGCCACACTCAGTCCCTCAAGACTAGTTCACAGGGCCATGTAATGCAAGCTGTGTGTGCAGTAGAAATCCCTGAGCAACCACATCAGAAAAGTAACAAGAAACAGGTGATATTAATTTCAGTAATATATTTTATTTAATTTGATGTATCTAAGCCATTAATCATTTCAATGTGTGTAATTGCTGTAAAAAATGACTAATCAGATATTTTGCATTCTGTTTTTTTTCGGTGTGTGTTAAACTTACAGCACATCTCCAGTTGGGTTACTGTATTATTTCCAGTGCTTGGGAACCACATGGAGTTGGTGGTCCCAGATTTATAGAAATTTCCTTGCTGGCCACCAGCAAAACTTTTCAGATTATTCAGCTTTAATTCAGATGTGGTGGCACATGCCTGTAATCCCAGCACTTGGGATGCTGAGGTAGGAGGATCATTGCAAGTTCAAGACTAACCTGGGCTATAAAGGGAGCTCAAGGCCAGCCTGAACTGTATAGCAAGACCCTGTCCTCAAAACCTGCCCACTCCCCTGCCCTCCAAAAAGATTATTGAGCTCCATATTTTGGTCCTGATTCTGACTGCAATTCTGGCTGAAAGTAGCGAGCAGTACTCAGTGCTACAGTCCAAACAAGTCTACCACCCTTAATCTCAGTCTCTTATAAAGTCTCAGACATGGGCAAAATGAAAACAAACTTCTGGCAGTGTGTAACATGTATAGTCTCTATTCTACCTTCTAACGAAAGTTCCTGTTCCCAGCCAAGATCTCCTGAACCCAGCCTTTACTATGCACATTTCTATCAATATTCTGGTCTTCTGACCTCCAATTAGAATCTCTCATCCAGCTTGGCCTATAGCATCCTAAGACTTTTCTAGTTAGCCTCTCCAAACCTTTCCAGACCTCTCTTGCAAACCAGTTCTGAAGGTTCCTAAACCACACAATGAGGTACAGTTGTATCAGTGACCCCACTCCTGGTAACAGTTTCCTGAACTAGTGACCTTCTCATCACTTGAACCCAAGATCCTCAACTTAAAGGAAGAGAGATTTGGGCTCATGGGTCAGTGCTTTCAGTCTGTGGGCATCTGGATCCAGGGCAGAAATGCTGTGGTAGAGTGGCAAGGTGGAGGAACAGTGATCACCAAGGGGTAGCCAGCGAGCAGAGAAAGGAAGGAGGAGCCGGAGACAAGAATGCACCCTTCCATGTCATGCCCTAATCATCTGCCCTTAACCAGGCCTTCCTTCTGAATGTGAGACTTTGGAGGGACAATTTAGATTTCAAACATAACAAATACTTTTCTGTAAGGAACATAGTTGTTTCTTAGAATAGCCCACATTAGATTGAATGATCATTGCCAATCCTCTACTCCTTGACTTAGAATTATGCCCCAACATGTCATGCAGGAAGAACTTGCTCTTGAGTAGGGCAGTTCTATTTTCCCATCTGTTTTAGACTGAATTGTGTCCTCCCAAAATCTCTATGCTGAAGCTCTGGACTCCAGTTGACTCCATTTGGAGATGAAGTCTTAAGGGAAGTAACTGAGGTTGGGGTGATTACAATAGGGTCCCATGTTAGTCCACTTTCTGTCACTGTAATGAATAACTAGAATCATAGATTTATAAAGAGAAAAGAGTGGGGGTTCACAGGGTGGGGGTTCCAGCCCACAGTCAATTGGCCGTGTTGTTTTGGGCCCATGGTGAGGGAGCATGTCATGGTGGGGAGACATGGAAGAGTGAAACCAGTCATTCCATGGCCGAGGAGTGAAAGAGAGGATGAGGAGGGTGCCACAGTGCCACGGTCTCCTTTACTGGGACATATGACCTAAGGGCCTCCCACTAGTCCCTGATTCTTTTTTTTTTTTTGTCTTTTTTTTTTTTTTTTTTTTTTTTTTTTTTTTTTTTTTTTTTTTTTTTTTTTTTTTTTTTTTTTTTTTTGTCTTTTTGAGACAGGGTCTTGCTATGCAGCTCAGGCTGGCCTTAAGCTCACTTTGTAGCTCGGGCTGGTCTCGAACTCACAACAATCCTCCTGCCTCAGCCTCCCGAGTGCTGGGATTATAGGCTAGTCCCTGATTCTTAAAGCTTCTTTTACCTCCCAACAGAGCCACCCAAGGGACCAAGTCTTTATTACCACGCCAGACAGCATACACAGGGCCAGGGGCAGGGTAGTGAGTAGGACTTAGCTGCAGACAAAGAATGTAGGAAAGACATGCCTTTATTTAGATTAGAGCACACTGTCAAGAGGGACTGTGGGTGAGTTTTCAAGACAGGAATCATGCTGTTAGTAAGGGAGACTGGTGTGCCTGTGAGGAGCACGAGGTGGAGAAGATGTCTGAGTGGCAGATCTAGAGGCCTCAGGAATCAGCTTCTTCTGGGCCCCTGGTTTGTGTCAGTCCTTCAGGAACACCTTTACTGTTTCCGAAGTCATGTACCAAAGTTGCAAACTGCCAAGCCCTTGCTCAGGCCTCACAATAACTTCTTCAAACTTAGATAAGGATATCTGTATGCTTTGGCCCTTTGGGGGAAAGCTGGGGTATTGGCTCATTGGGAGGAAAGATGGTTTTTGTATTCATTTTTATCTCATACCTTTCCTAGTCAGCCTCCTAGACAATGCCTCATGTCTGCCTGTTGTGCTGGGCAAGATTCTATTTCTCAGTGGAGAAACGTGGGTGCTGAGAATTTTAACCCTTCTGTCACCACAATTATTCACAAATCTTTGGAGGACACTTGAGCTTTGCACTCTCATGGACAGTAATCCAACAGGACCGGCATTTTCATAAGAAGGGGAGAGCTACTAGAAGAGGACATACAGAGGATCTGGAATATTGGCTTCACCAAAACCAGTCCTGCCAGGCACAGTCATCCTGGACTTCCAGCCCCAGTGTGAGGACATAAGCTTCCGTGGCTTGCACCTGGTTTGACCGTGTGACTCACCTCAGCCAATGAGATGTCACTTGCCTTAGCCAATGAGGTGGGAGCAGATCTGATGTTTTAGCCAACTTGGCTGGTGCTTCTTGGCTGCTCTGATTCTCTTTGAAGGCAGTAAACCTCGAGTAGCCCATGGACCATAGTGAGTGGGGAGCTGTTCTGAACCCCACCTGGGGTCTGGAGCGAAAACTAATACTGTCCAGGTCCAGCAGGAGTTCAGCTGACTATGGCAAACAGGAGATTTTAACATTGTTATGGAGCAGAAACTGACTGACAAGTTCAGTGTGGTGGTACCTGCCTGTAGTCCCAGCACTTGGGAGGCTGAGATAGGGTTACAGTGAGTCCCAGGCCAGCCTGGGCTGCATAGCGAGTTCAAGGCCAATTTGTGCTACATAGTGAGACCCTGTTTCAAAACAACAAAACAAAATGACTAGGGACCTAGAAGTTAAGATACTATTGTTACAAGTTCTATCAATGGGGAAAGTTAGGCCCAGAATGGTTGAGAGATTTGTCTGAGCTCCCACAGCAGGCGAGTGGTACACTCAAGACATAGACCCAGGTAGTTGGCTCCAATCACCAAGCTTACAACTGGTTCTGGTAAGATTGCTGCTATTCTTTGGTTCAACAACTTATATATTTATTTAAGTCTTTTTTTTTTTTTTTTTTTTTTTTTGAGGCAGGATCTTTTTTTTGTCTTTTTGAGACAGGGTCTCACTATGCAGTTCAGGCTGGCCTTAAGCTCACTTTGTAGCTCAGGCTGATCTTGAACTCACAGCAATCCTCCTGCCTCAGCCTCCCGAGTGCTGGGATTACAGGCATGCTCCACCACGCCCGGCTTGAGGCAGGATCTTGCTCTAGCTTAGGTTGGCCTTGGACTCACTACGTCACTATGTAGCTCAGGCTGGCCTCAAACTCATAGTGATTCTCCTGCATCGAGCTGTCCGCCTTCTTCATGATCGAACGCGCTGTCGCTTTGCCTCTGGGGAAGAGCCAAGAGTTGCCTGGCACCAGAGCTGGTAAATAAGGTAGACGAGGACAAAGCATCGTTTGACAGAAATAACCATAAGCAGGGCCGGGGAGATGGCTTAGTGGAATAAGCACTTACCTGGCAAGCAGAAGGGCCCGAGTTCCATCCCCGGTTCTGCAAAAATGAATAAATAAAAATAACCATAAGCATTTTGATTCACTTCCGTGACCATGAAAAGACACTCATGAGAAAGGACTTCCAGCACTGCTCTAGTGGGAAGAGCAGTGGGCTAAGTTGTTCAAAGAGAGGGGAGGAGCCAGAGGGAGGATAATGGAACGCATCCTCTACGTAATGGATTACTTCTATTTTTAATCCACACTTCCGCTGCAGTTTTGATTACTATATACACTTTGCTGTTTGGGATAGAACCCAGGGCATCGTACCAGGAGGGGAAGGGCCAATCCTGAGAAAGGAGGTGGCACGGGCCTCCTGAAGAGGCAGAAGGAGACATGAAGAAGAGGGATAGCTCAGCATTATTTATAGAAAAAGGTTCACCCTTCTTATGGTGTGTATTGCAATATCGTTCCTCTTTTTACAGCTGAGTAATATTCTATTGTCTGGTGCTTTTTAAATGTATATACAGGGGATTGAATATAGGGCTTTTACACTGGGCCAGATCCCTGATTCTTTTTCATTTGTTATTTATTTTGAGACCAGGTGTTACTAAGTTACTAAGTGGCCCAGGCTGGGCTCTAACTTGTGACCCTCCTGCCTCAGCCTCCCAGCAGACTGGGATTACAGCTTGCACTTCCACTTCCTGTTAGATGCCGCACTTTTTTGTTTGTTTGTTTGTTTAAATTCGTAGTGATTCTCCAGTTTTCAGCTTCCCAAGTGCTGGGATTCCAGGTGCGTGCCGCCATGCCCAGTCTCATTCATTGTCTCAGAGTGCCTCAGGGTTGGGGTTGGCACAGCACAGGCCGAGCTATCTGGCCGGCCCGCCCTTGTTTCATCTATTCATCCACTGGTAGGCGCTTAGGCTGAATCCTGCTTCCGATCCTTTGGGTCACTATGTTCCCCATCAGTTTGTCGTGTTCCCTGGGTCCAGTCCCTTCCGCTCTTTGGAGTTATTTTTTCCCCTGTTACTAAAATGTAGGCTTCCTTTGATTTTGCTAGGTTTACAAAGGCAGACTGACAGCTGGCGTCTGTGAAGGATGAAAAGGAGAGCGTGTACAGAGGGCTGGGGCAGCAGCCCCGCTGGGGGAAGCAGAGGAGCAGTGATGCGGTGAAGGAGGACCCCCTTTGTGGGGCTGGGACAGAGGGGGGAGCAGAGCGAAGTGGCGGAGAAGATGGGCCGCAAGGAGTGACTCAAACCAAGCTGTTCTCTCAGTGTGATGAGCTAGGGTGCTCGGGGGTGAAGCTGGAGTCTCATCGTGGACAGGCAGGAATTGTGTGCAGATTTCAGGGTCACTGACTGTCCTGGAGGCCAGCCTGGGGGCTGGAGAGGTGCCCAGGCAGCTGCTGGGAGCCGGAGTCCGGAGCAGTTGAGCTTAGAGGAGAGAAAGGCCTTGTTCTTGCCCTCAGAATCAAAGATCTGGGTTTCCGGAAGGAAATCATATTGGTTCTCCACACGGTTTAAGGGGGACAGGAGCGGATCCTGGATGACAAGCACTGTGTCCTGGGTTTGAAGAGCATGGCCCTGTCTTGAAGGATCCGAGCAGTGGAGTCAGGGGGTCTCTCCACCAGGGCTGTGTGCATGTGTACCTGTGTCTGTGTGCGTGGTGGGCGGGCTTGGGGCGTCTGTGAGCATGTGATGGCTGTGTGTGTCTGGGAATAGGTGTGTGTGCACCTGTGTGTGCCGTTCAGCCCCGGTGCTGGGTGGACCTGGGGAACACTTGGTGACATGTGGGATTCCCAGGCCGCGCCCCAGCCCTGCCCCCATAGCCCCTCACCCTCCCCAACAGGGGAGCTGCTGAGCCCTTCTTCTGCTTGGCCCCATCGCTCAGCCACTCGCAGGGCCCCTACTCCTGGAGGACATTTAATCCCTGATAGGAACAGCTCTCCTGGTCACAGTGACCCTGCAGATTTTAGCACTTTCCCAGCCTTACTCAATTTTAGCTCCAGACAAAAGCTGGAACTCGGAATGGCCTGAGACAGAGGGACACAGGTTTGTCTGCTGGTGTCCCTTGTGTCCCTTTAGGGGCTGACAGTACCGGGGTGCATCCTCTACTCATTGCAACCCAAGGGTGGGGCAGGGATGTTGGAAGGATTGCTGGGGACCCCGTCCCTCCACGAGGATTCCTCCCTCGCTGTTACCTAGCCTCTTTAGTTGTATCTAGAGACTCATGGGGAGCCCCGGAGGGCAGCGGAGGCGGGGGAGCCCTAAAGGGGCCCAGGGAGCGCTGGAGTGGAGGCAGTAGCTGCCCTGTCCCTGGCCTCTGCACTGACTTGGTGGGCGAGCACCACGTCGCTCTGTGCCAGGCACTGGGCAACCATATCCTGTGTGCTGGTCCCCGTGGTCCTCATGCGACCCTCTGTGTCCCTCATGTCAGCATCAGTCCCATTTTGCAGGTGGGCAAACAGAGCCTGGAGGAGTTAGTTTCCCTGCCCAAGGCCACGTAGCCAGCAAGAGTCAGAGTTTAACCTTTCTTAGCCCGGGTTCTTCCAACTCCTTGTGCCTCCATTGCCCGCTCAGGGGCATGGGAACTGCCCTGGAATAGAGCTGCCACGGGCCCCCTGACTTTCTGCGATGGGATTTCCTGTGATGTGGCCATAAATCATGCTTGTGAGCATGCTGGCTGTAAAGGGCGCTGGTAATTACACAGGCAGTGCTCATCTTCAACGGCTGCCAGGGTCAGGGCCCTGAGCCGGGAGGAGCCACGGAGGTTGCCCTCCCGCCCCTGCCTCTAGGGAGTCAGCGAGAGAAGCAGCTGTGGGAACAGCTCAGTGGAGCTTGGCCCCCCTGGCTCCAGGGTGAGGAGGAGCCCGCTCTGCTGGCTGGGTCCCCCCTGCTATCTGACAGCCTGGGCTGAGGTGAGCCTGCTGGCCCATGCAGAGAGAGGAGACAGCTCCATTCTAAACCCCTGTCAGGTGATCGGTGCTCTTCTCACCACAGGGGCTAGAAGTCCTCTCAAAGAGAACATGGGGATCTATCTCAGTCACACTCTCGTCTCTGGGACAAAGCGTCTGAGAGCCACAGTTTAAGGCGGGAGAGGCTTATTTGGCTCATGATAGCAGTCTGTGGTTGGCCCGCTCCAGGGCAGAAGCAGGGTGGCAGAGGGCCTGGCCGAGGGAAGCCGCTCCCTGGCGACATCCAGGAAAAAGAACATACCTCCCAACTGCAGCCCCAGAGACCCGCCCTTTCCTCCCAGGTCCCATGCCCAAACGTGAGAACCTGGGGCCGTGTTACAGCTAACCCCTAACAGAACCTCGTCTCGTCCCAGGCCGTTTCTTGACCTATGGCAATATGAAATCATTTCAGGACCCGCCAGTGAGAGACATAAAAAGCTTTCTGAGGCAGAATGGGAGAGGTGCACATGAGAGCAAGGACATAGGCGCTCGAGGGGTGAGACGCACTGCAGTCTGGGGCGTGATTTTGGGGTGGTCTCTCAAGACAGATGACCTAGGACATTTGTGGCTTGGGTTATTTGTTGTTTACTTACTTTCAGGTCACCCATTAGGGCTGCCGCAAAAGCTGACTTTATCAGCCAGGATAAAACCCAAGATGATGGCATTGGTTTGAAGTTTGGAGGGACACAGTATTCAAATTAATAGTGCTGTGGCTTTGAACGTGGAATTTGTGGCTTGATAGCATCAGAAAAAGGCACAGTCCAAATTTATGGACTTACTGTACCTTTAAGGCTTAGGAATTTAGAAGCCTGGAGGAAAAAAAAAAGTCTGTGGTAAAGAAGGCTTTGCAACCTTGAGTGTCTGATTATGTCTTGCAGTTGCAATTTTCTCAGCTACAATTTTTAAAACTTGTCTTCTTTCTAGCTATCTTGAGCCCTCAGGCTCCCGCATCACCCTAGGTCCAAGCTAGTCCTGCCTGTTGCGAAATCTCACTTAGTAGCTTCAGGTCCTGGAGGCTGAGCTTGCAGGGGTTTTAGCTCCTAGTAGCCAGGTTGGCTCTCAGAGGGAAATCTGGGTGTTGGGTTTTTTTTTTTTTTTTTTTTTTTTTGTATTTTAGGGAAGGGTCTACAGGATGTTCAAGGTCTCACTACTAGATTGGACTCATAGTAATCCCTCTGTTTACAGCCTCCCAAGAGCTGGGATTACAGGTGTGCACCACCACACCCAGTCTCAGTTGCCATCTCAGTGCACCCTGGGGGTGGGGCACTGGGGATCAAACCCCTGGCCCTTGCTCCTGCTTGCAGGCACTTTAATCCACTGAGCTATTTGGCTGGCCCTCTGGGTGTTGTTCTGAACTATAGTTGTATCTAACTAGTATACCCTGAGTGGGTCTTGGAGGTATGGTTTTGGAGTCTGTGTCTGGTCTGGTCCTTTCCTCCCTGACACTGCTCCCCTGCTCTTCTTTGTGGCCACCGGGACCCAACTGTCTTTGCTCTGCCATGCCCTTCTGTCACGTTTCTGCATTGCAGCGGCCGACCTTTGACTCTATCCTCTGAAGCTGTGAGGAAATTAAAGCATCCCTTCTTGAAGTTGGAGGTGCTGGAAATTGTGTGCCAGCCACAGGAAGACGACCAATATGTGAGTCATGCCGCTGTTAGCTCTGTTACAGGGGAGGGTGAACTGGGCTGGAAGAGATTGCACTGGTTGACACATATTTGAGAGATCTGGGGACACAGTCATAGGCTATGGAGTCAGACAGCAGTTGTGGGGGGGGGCTACTAATGCACTGGGGAAGGACTCGAGCGCTGAGGGCAATTAATCACCAATTTGAGTGAAGTGTGAAATCCAGATGGCTTCCTTGGCAGCCTGTATCAAGAGACGCTCATCTCCTGTGGCTTGGAGACAAAAAAAAAAAAAAAAACAAAAACAACCAAAAAAAAAAAAAAAAAAAAAAACAAACTGAGGCTTGGGCCCAGAACTTAATTATAGGTGGAGTTACAGAGAAAGTTGGATCCTTAATTTTGGCAGGTCAGCTCCTCCGAGGTCAGAGCCTTGGGAGAAGAGGGAGGCTGCGGTGTGGCGTGCAGGTGGCGACACCTGGGCCGATGCACTTGAAAACCTTGAATCCCTACACTGACCCAAACCCCCTGGACCTGCAGGCATGACCCACTCCTGTCACAGGCAAGTATTTCTGCTTGCTTGCCGAGGCAGAGGCCTGCCTCTGACTTGCCGCCTGTTTCTGACTTGCTGGAGCGTCTGAGGCCATCTCAACTGGTACCCGACCTCCACATCTATCCGCCAGACCAGGGGTGGCTAAAGTTGTTATAACCTGATCCAGTTTTGTCAGGGGAAGAAAGGGAAGCGCTACCAGTCGACGCTGCCTGGTGGAGAGCAGAAGCGTCTGCGTGGGATCAGATCACAAGGATGCAGGATCAGAGGCAATAGGGTGCAAAGCTGGCCCTGGGAGTTCAGCGGCGAGGGCGCATCCTCCCAGGATACAGGATTCAACATCCCGGAGGACCCCCAGGAGGTGGTGCTCACCTGCTATCAGAGTGGCCCTCAGAAGCTTGGGAAAAGCCAGGGCTCATTCTGGGCAAACCAGACTCACCAGAACTGGGATGACAAATGGTGGAAGACAGGATCAAAGGGCTCAGAGAAGTGGGCACACCAGGGTGGATACATTACAAAAAGCCAGATAGCTACCCGCTAACTGTGTTCCAGGGAAGGCCCCAGGGATGGCCCATTTATCATGTGTAAGTGACAGCATGGCTGAAAAGCCTGCTGGTGGTTGAACTCCCTAAGCAGGGCCGACCGTAGAGGATCCAGGGAAGATGTGCTCTTGAGATAAAGAGCCTGGTAGTGGAATTTAAAGTTTATTAGCCCGGCCGGGGAGGTGGCTCAGTGGAATAAGTGCTTCCCTGGCAAGCATAAGGGTCTGAGTTTGATCCCTGGTTCTGCCAAAAAAATAAAATAAATAAAAATAAAGTTTATTAGCAAAGTGGGAAAAATTATTGTAATGGACAGAAAGGTCAGAGTGGCAAGCAGGGAACCTAACGAGAGCTCTAGAAATCGTGCATGGTGCTCCCAGGGGCAGGGTGGTGGGCAGCTGCCAAGAGGAGTGGGCCCTTTACACAGCTGGCAGAATTCAAAGATGGGTAACCAGAAGGCTGTATTAGCTGCCCGAGGAAAGGCTGCGGTCTCCTTGGAGCTAGCGCTCACAGCCGGAACCCATTCTATGGGGTGGCTGGGTCCTGAAGTAGAAGCAGAGGAAGAGGAAGAAGAGGAGGAAGAGGAGGAAGAGGAAGAGGGAGAAGGAGGAGCCTGTAACACATGATGAGTCTGAGTGGGAATGGTGACCTTAGTCCCCTGCAAGGGGACCTGCAGCTAGGTACCCAGTGAAAGGGGAAGCAGACATTCCTAAGCCTGGGGGCTACAGCATCTCAGGTGGTCTTCTGGTGTGGCTGGTCCTCATGAGTTCCAGCCACACCAGAAGCAGATAAGAGTCAGAAGACAAACAGCATCTAGCCAAGCATGGACCACCGCAGATCCTTGGGCCCGTGAACACATTCCGTTTCCTGGTTCCACATGGAAGTGTCTGACATGGTCTCCTGTCCCACCAGTACACCAAGGTCACATGCCAGAGGGATGGCAGCAGAAATTAGTGCCCCCTCTATTTATTTCATATAAATAGTCTTTCATGGTGCTGAGGATCAAATCCAGGGCCTTGTACATGCTGGGCAAGTGCTCTGTCACCCTGCTATAGCCCCAGTCCTAGGCTCAAACTTGAAATACCTGCAATGTGTGGCAAGCTGCCTTTGTCTTATCATTGTTGGATTTGCTAGTTTGTTCCTTACCAAAAAAGAAACTATGCCCGATGAATTCTAGAAGGTGAGAGAAGATGTCTCTAATTGTTGCCTTGCAGGTGTTTCGGCGTGAGCCGCTACGTGACCCGCAGCCTCTGCCAGGTAGAGCAACCCAGCTCCCGTCCACGCCTGTGGCTACTGACCTCACTGACGCCTTCTTTTTCTACTTCTCTCAGGAAGGGTGATCAGGAGGAGTTTGCATTTATATGAGACGGATAATAATGTGCCTGTCCGCTTCCTTCTTACGCTTATGCTAACTTTGCGCTCTCTGTCATCATGTATTATAAAGCTGGTTCTCAGCTGGGGCCTTCAGCTGTGAAGGGGGACATTTCTGGTTGTCAGAAGTCAGTGGGCGTGGGAGGGCATCTGGTGTCTGGTAGGTAGAAGTTGGGAAGTGGCTGAACATCCTGCAATCACCGGGCAGTGCTACAACAAAGAACTATCTGGTCCACAATGCGAACAGCACCGAGGTCGAGAAATCCCAGATTAGGACAATCTGGGCCATCCTTGTGTCCCGTAGAGTGTCACGCTGGCCCAGTACATCAGTGCCATCATATTCATCAGCCTGGGGGAGCAAGAAGTGACTAGCGCTTTGGAGGCCTCAAAAAGGAAGACATGCTTCAGAGGGGAGGAGTAAGTGTCAATGAAGTTCTAGGGGTACAGCGGTTGTGGGCATGCCGGGGTGCCCTCCCTCAGAGGACAGGAAAAGTTGCTCTGTCTTGAACCTCCCACAAAGCAGAACAGCATCTCCCACAACATCTGATGGGCTTTTGAAGCGATATTTTCCACACTTGATAAATATGAGTGCAAGACATTTTACCAAGTGACATGGATGGCTGGCATCTTTGAGAGGGGCCCAGAGCAGGAGAAGGACGGCACCCACTCCAGGCTGTGGGACAGACAGTCTGGCAACTGGGGTCACGTGACCCAGCCACTTCAGATGACAGACAGCTCTGTGGTGAGAACAGACAGTGTGAGTTTACGGCAAGCCCTAAGAGGAGAGTAACAAGTTAGATCCCTGGAGGTCTGGAACAAGGCCATGCCATCTGGAGTGGAAAATTATGCGCTACAAGAAAATAGCTTTCGAGGGCTTCTGGGTCTTGACGGGAGTTGGAGCCCTGGTTCTGCCTGATGGGGACAACTTGGAGGTGCCACCATGTAAGTGTGGAGAGCCAGCCTCCAGGACATGACACTCACTCTGTCCCCAGAACACTCACCCGAACTCATGACCTTTGTGTGATGCTTTGTCCTTAGGAGGCAGATACATGAGTGTGGCACCTGACGGGTGTAGGGGACAGGTGCGGTGTGGCACCCGTGCCTCTTGGAAGGCCTCAGGAATCTTGGTGCTTCCCTTGCGATGTTAAGCTCTTCATGTCTGGGCTCTGCCCTGGTTCCCACATTGGGAACACTTTCACCAGGAGTAAAGAATAGAAGGCCCATTAAAAGTTAGCTTACAAGGAGCTGGGGAGACGGCTCAGTGGAATAAGTGCTTGCTTAGCAAGTACAAGGGCTTGAGGTCAACCTCCACTTCTGCCAAAAAAAAAAAAAAAAAAAAAGTTAGCTTACAGTGCCACCCTGTCACCTCAGATGCCTTGTACCCAGAGGCCAGCAGGCCAGGAAGGGAATCACCGTTTTGGCAATGATAACGATCTTAGTTGGCTGGCAGGAGAGAAATGATTGCTGTTATATAATAAGAGTGGGAGAAGCCAGTTTTAGTGTCCACGTGGCCCACGGATAATGTCTCTTGGGGTCTCCTTGCCCATGTTGAATGGCAAATAGGTAAGTCTAGCAGCCATGGGCTGAGAAAGGTGTGGTGGCCAGGAGCCCAAGCCCACTAGGGACGAGAGACTCAGGAATTCCATTTGGTAAAGCCGCTACACTAGGCACCATGACCCAGAGACCCGCCAGGCCAGCACAGGGTACAGCCTTTCAGCTCCTTTACCTGGATTGGGGGTGGATCCAAAGGTCTCTCTAGCTCCAGGTCTCCCTGTGGGAAGGGCAGAGGCCTCTGATGTGCCTGCCTCCTGTTCAGCCTCTCCCTCTGCCTATTCACGCTTTCTGTACCTTGCCCCATCAGCATTTCTGCTAGTGGAGCTTTCCCCCTAACCAACCCCTTGTGTGCAGGTCTTTTTATCGTGTGTGTTCCAGGCATCGAACTCAGGACCTTGTGCTTGCCAGGCTGGTGCTTATGCCTCTAAACTATCTCCCCAGCAAATCTTTGTTTTCTGGGAACGTGATCCTTAGTTCTGAGGATGGAGGGTGGTGAGCAACAGGGCTTGTTTTGCTCTTTGCTGGAGTCATCAGGGTTGTTCAGAGAAATGGAACCAGAAGCACACATACAGATATGTAGAGATTCCTTGAGAGGGACTGACTCTGGGGAAGGCTGATAAGGGAGAATTCCTGAGCGATCCTACAGCTTTCCTTTGCAGTAGGAAGCCTAGGAAAGCTAGTGGTGTGGCTCCAGTCTGGGTCTGGAGTCTCGGAACCCAGAGGCGTCCCAGGTTCAGTGGAGGGCCAATTTGCCCCCGCTTGCTCTAGGTAGGCCCTCGAAGTTTTGAGCAACTTCTCCCCACACTGGTGATGTATGTCTGCCCCAAGGACATTGGTGTACAAAGCTGACCATCACATTGGCTGCCGTATTTGCAGGGCTCACCATTCAAATCCATAGTAGATACACTAGACAGAAGCCCTGTAAGTGAAGCCCAGGGGCTTCCTTTTATGAACAAATCAAGCTTCCCTGGAGTGCCTGCTTCTTGGGTGCTGGGAGCAGGGCAGAGGTCTGCGGCACCTTGGGACAACACCATGGAGGTCAACAGGTAGCCCTGGGGCTGCTCACCTCCGGGACCCATTCTGTGGATTTGGGAACCAGAGCAAAATTCAGGTGGATAGGGTAGAAGTGTGGGAGCCAAAGATGAACAGTGCAGCCCAAGGCAGGCGGGAAAGTCAGGGTGCCGCAGACCTCTGCCCTGCTCCCAGCACCCACGAAGCAGGCACTCCAGGGAAGCTTGATTTGTTCATAAGCGGAAGCCCCTGGGCTTCACTTACAGGGCTTCTGTCTAGCGTATCTACTATGGATCTGAATGGTGACAGACAGAGTGGGTCGGTGGAGGCTGGGGGCTCCCCACTCCTGTCTTCCCCATGGGTGCTCACAGGAGCAATACGAGATCAGCCCTGAGGTCATCTGCTTGCTATGCAAGGGGAAACGGAGGTCCAGAGAGGGTAAGTGACAGACAAAAATGACACAGGAGGCCGCAGGATCAGGCACCAAGCTCAAGTCTGTTGTGACCAAGAGGAAGTGCACGGTTGGTCTGGGAGCCCACAGAGAAGAACGTGTTGGCTCTGGTCCCTCTTTCCACTCCATCCGGGTTACATTGGCTCCTTCCTGGAAGGAGGGTGCTGCTGCCAGTGTTCTTCCTGGGTCTGGTGGGAGAGACCACGTAGGAGGCCTCCAAGGGGGGCCCTGGTGCCCGGGCCTCTCCTGCCTCCAACTCGCCACCCCATCCCTGGCTCTGTTTGCCTCTTGGGCTCTCTTGCTCGGCCCTGGCAGTTGGACTCAATCAATATGGGGCCCGGGAAAGTCCTTGTCCCTCTCTTCGCTGAGCTTGTTTGGTGCCATTGAAGGGATCCCTTTCTGTGAAGTCCCAAATGGACCCATGTCAGTCCAGTCCTCTGGATCGGGGGAGGTGAACTCATGGCTTTTTGACTGTTCATCTTTGTGCGGATAAGCCAGACTCTCAAGAGCTTTTCTTAGGGAGTTTCCTTTGGACAAGGCCACATTAAATTAGTGGCCCAGGAGAGAGAGGAGGGAGGGAGAGCACATTGGAAGGCATTGGCTCTCACGGCTGTCTCCTCTCTGTAGTTCCCACTTTCTCCTGCAGGACTCAGATGACCCCAGGCAGAAGAGCTCCTCATTCATACTTCAGAAGAAATCAGACTCAGGCTGGATGGGATCTCTCCGCTGCTGGGGCTTCTGTCAGGCCCTTCAGGGACCCCGGGGTGCGCCAGCCCCTTTCTCCTCCTCCCAGCCCCCAGCCCTTTCCTCCCCTCCCGCCCTCTCCCAGGCCTCTTGCTCCTTTGCTTCCCCTCTGCCTCCCGGTTTCCAGCGCTCAGTTCATTGTTGCTACTTTTGATTAGATTTCTTGTCTCTTTCCCAGTTTATTTCCCCAGAGTCGCCCCGCTTGCTTGGAGCCAGGAGGGCGCAGCAGCAGCTAAACATCTGGGACTAGGTTGCAGAGTCAGGACAGGAAGGGGGGGGTGGCCGTGTTAGCTTGGGGGAGCACCCCAAATGTTCCTGATGCCAGGTACCTGTGTTCGGGAGCGGGGGCCACTGAGCTGACGTGTGGTTGCGGTTCTCCAACTTCTGTCCGCTCCCCAGTGTCCCAGTCTCAGTCCTCCCCTGCCTCATTTGCTTGTCCTTCCCAAAGCGCCCTAAGGACACCTGCCGTGTACCGCTCAGATAGCTCGGGCCACCTGCGCTCTCCCTGTCAGCCCCTGCTCCCTGCTCCTGGTTCCCCCACCAGTGAGGCTGCTACAGCCTCTCTTCCACAGTCCTCCTCTGGGTGCAGGAGGAAGATGCTCTCCTGGGCCAGTGGGATGGAGCCAAGGCTGGGACGAAGCATCCTACAGGCCAGCCCCACTGTCCCGCAGAGCAGCCGTGTGACCTTAGAAGTCTTGCAGCCTCTGTGAACAGAAGATTTTTTGGCCAAGTTGATTTTTTTTTCTTTTCAGTTTGTTTGTTTGTTTTTGGTTTCTTGGTACCAAGAATCAAACTCAGGGCTCTGCACTTGCTGGGCAGGAGCTGTGCTGCTGTGCTACATCCCAGCCCCTTTTTGGCCAAGTTGGAAAGCATCTGACAAGGCCTGGGCCCGGCACCCTCTTTATTTCCTTGCTGTTTCCCTGTGCTGGTTCATTTGCTGTCTTCAGTCTCGAGTTCCAGAGTCCCTCTCCTTGGGCTGGTACCGGTGTTGGGCATGGTGCGTTCAAAGTGCCTGGGTCAGCCAGTGCCTGACACATGGTCACTGCTCTGAGAGTGGAACTCACGACTGTCACCGATGCTGGAGTGAGGGAGAATCTTAGGGCTCCTTAAGCATCGAGTCCAGAGTGTGGGAGATGGCTTTACCAGGAGCAAGGTGGGTGCGACCTCGCGGAGTGGCTTCCCTCTGTAGGCCGTGGTGGCTGCTGACTTCAAAGGGAAGTGTCTTTAAAGGGCCAAGGAGAGGAGCACGGAAAGAGGAGGAGAGGAGGGAGAAGGAACGAGGAGAGGCGAAGCCGCTGTACTACCCTAGGTGGGCCACAAGTACGTGGAGGAAGACAGATTCGAAGTGTTCTGCAGCATCAGCCTCCTGGGAGATGAAAGCCCTGGACTCATTTCTCCCCCTGCCAGCTGAGTGAGAGGTGGCTTGGCCAGTGGCCAGCATGTCCCTCTCCCCCATCTGGCATTGCAGATGACACTGTTGGCTTTCTGACAAAGGGAGGGCACCCTGACGTGGCCAAGACCCGGGAGGAAGGGACCAGGGTCCTGACTGAGTACCCAGCACTCACAGGAAGCAGCTGTCCCTGCTGCTCAGACACAGGCCTGCTGCTGCTGTGCAAGCAGCGCCCCTCAGCCATCTCCAGGGCTCAGTCTAGCAGGGCTCCGTGCTCTGCACTGACCCTGCTGAGCCATGAGGACAGTCCCTGTCAAAATAGAGACTCACTTTGATGTTCTTGTAAGCCGGGCCATGGTTTGCTTCTTAGGTAGTGTGGGCTCCAAAAATCCTGTAAATCTACTCGGGGTTCCTCGCATGTGTAGTGGTGACAGAGTGACCCTCACAAGAATATGTTCAGAGCTGTTAGCACCGAAGAGCTCCAAAGACCAGCATGTGGCAGAGTTGACTTCCAGGGTCCAGCACAGCAGTGCCCGTTGGCAGGCAGCATTACCAAGAGCATCCCGCATTACCTGGTGGCATCCAGCGCTACCTAGTGTCACTCGGTGACGTCAGGATTCTTGCCAGAGCTGTACTCAGCCAATTCATGACCTCCACTTGAATCAAGCCCAAGAAACCTAGGTTGATTGGGACCACCCACCAAAAACCCTGCACCGTACCTGCTCCCCACCATCAGGGACCACAGAGGGCTTCCCTCTCCTGTTGGAGCACAGGAAGGGGACTTGGCCTGGTAAGCCACGACCCACTCCCTGTGGCCAAAGACCAGGCAGGCTGGCCCAGGTGACCAGAAAGGGTGGAAGAGACCTCTCCCATCCCTTGCTGCAGAAATGCCCAGAAGCATTGGGAAAGACCTAGAATCATTTGACTCCTCTTTGAAGAATCTTTTCTTCGAAGTGTTTGAGCATTTTGAACATTTCAAATCTATAGAAAAGTTAAAAGCATATTCCCTCAAATGTCTGTCTGTCCTTCACACAGATTTGCCCTGTGTTAGCACAGGTCCCTTTTAGATTCTTCCTTTCTCTTCTTTCTTCTGATCATTTGAAAGTAGGTTGCAAATATCAGACTCTGGCTCCCAAGTCACCGGCACAGATCCCAGTGCAGAAGGACCGTCTTCCACATAAGCATAAGGAAGTAATTATCAGACCCAAGGACTTTCACACAGACCCAATAATGTTATCTGTTGTACTTTTCATATTCAGATTTCCCCAATTGTTCCAGAAATGTCTGTTATAGCTGTTTTATCCCCATTCAGGATCCACTTAGGGTTTGTGTGCTGCATTTAATTGTCACAGTCCTGTAGTCTCTTTAATCTTGTCTTTTGATCTTTCTTGTAATTGACACTTTAAAGAGTCCATATCAGGCGTCTTGTAAAACGCCCCACAACCTGAATACATCTGATTACTTCCTGTGCTTCCATTCAGCTCAGATTTCTGTTGAGAATGCCAAATAGGGGATGCTGGGTCTT
>PVKA01005870.1:32505-87696 GCA_004027165.1 Ctenomys sociabilis
TTTTTTTTTTTTTTTTTTTTTTTTTTTTTTTTTTTTTTTTTTTTTTTTTCTTTCTTTCTTTCTTTCTTTCTTTCTTTCTTTCTTTCTGTAATGAATAAGTCATCTTTATTGCTTTAGCTGAAGAACTTGCCTGGGTCACTTTCTTGCTCTGGGAGTTGCAAAACTCACTTGTCATCTGGGAGACGGGAGCTCCTGCTGGGTGGGATCTGGCTTTGCACGCAGTTATGTACTGGCCTGGGCAGGTGGCTTCATGAGTGTGACAGCCCAGGACTGTCCTTGGTGGCCTGGCCTGGCCTCTTTGGTATCTTTGATCACAGAACAAGTGACTCTGGTCAGAGAACTAGTCTTCCACTAGCTGGTCCCAGTAAGTTAGCTGGCTGATTGCTGGGAGAGAGTGTGTGTGTATGTGTGTGTGTGTGTGTGTGTGTGTACATGCATGTGCACACTGGACAGGACATCTGGGGACTTCAAGGTACATCTCCATTCCAGGAGCTGCAGGGTGCTGGGTTCCAGCCCTGGTTTCCATGGCAATGGGCAACCTCCTTCTGCAGTCTGCTCCTTTCTGGACCAGCTGACAGTGATGAGGCCAGGGGCCAAGAGACGGAGACAGGAGATAAGGACGGAGCCCAGTCAGACCTGTGCTGAGTAGCTCGTTGAGGAGAAGCACAGGCAGCCCCTGGGCATCTCGGAGATGAGAGCTTTGGAAAGTGTTCCCCTCACTGTTCTGCAGAGTAGACCTTTCCAGGGACCCCAGGGACCCCTCACTTACCAAATGATGGACTCTTCCATCTGGAAGGGTGTGCAATGACACCAAGAGCAGCAGTAGAGCCCAGCACCTCGCCTGTGAGTTTAATGCGTGTTAAGCAGATCTAGGCCCTTGATTTCCTGATCTGTTTCACCCACGATCTTGACCTATTTCCATGAATAATCTGTCTTGCTCCACATCCAGCCCCTCAAGGTGGCTGGAATTATTTCTTACCCTTTATGGATATAAGAGCTGAGGCTCAGAGGACTTTGCTAGGCTCACATGGCTGTTGAGGTGTGACGCTGGAACTGGAGACAGTGTGCATCAGTGAAGGGCACAGGTCACAGGGACAGCCAGGCTGGGCCGAAAGCCTGAGCCTTTCGCTCATAGCTGGTGACGTGATCAGGGTGATGGGAGGCTCCAGTCCCAGGCCTTGGTATCACACGCCCAATCACACACGTTCCAGAACTGTCCTCAGCCAACCAACGTTCTCAAGGAAACTTGCATGCGACAAAGTCCTGTCTGCTGAGAGGTCTGTATAAGTGACACACAGAACATCTAGAAAATCACCAGAAGGCGTGGTGAAGGTGGAATTGGCTGTCGCGTGCCGGGGCATGTCTCGCACTGGACAGAGAGGAGAGAGCTTGCTGTATCCATCCGCCCGCCACAGCCCCCTCCTGTCTCCTAGGCCACCAGAGTGCTCGTGCACCTATTTAGTTGTCCCTCCTCCTTGGAGCAGGCAGGGCGGCATGGTGGGAATGCTGTCTTCAACCCTACAGTCTCCTGTCCCCAGTCTTCCCTGCCACTCTAACACTAGCATGCCATCTCTAACCTGTTCTATGTGTCCGTGTCACTTCTGCTGACCCTGAAGGTGACATGTCTTATCTAGGAGCAAGGTCTGTGAATGGGGGTTGGGGAGCACCTCCTCTCTGGTCCCTTCTGGAACCTCCAACCCCTCAGGCTTGTTCCCAGTGGGCAGCCTGGCTTGGGTGTGTTTTTCTCACCCCCCTCTCCGCCATGGGGGTCACCTATCCTGATGGGAGGGCTGGACATGGGAGGGGGACAGGAGAGTCCCTGCAACTTGGTAGCCTGGAGATCCCCATGAAATTCTCCAGTGACGACCTCAGACCCACCCCTTCTGTACAAGGCTGGGTGAACACCTCCTTTTGGCCCACTGACTAGATACTTCCCAGGCTTTGTGATTTAATTTCCTTTTTCCTAATTGGCCATAGAAGGGAAGGGGCATAAGCCGTGTGACTCCTCTAACCTGCTGGATCATGTTTCTTCTCCTCAAAGCACCTGAGCCTTGTGATCCTCCTGGGTTACAGGCTCTGCCCCAGGCTGTGGGCAGTTCCCCCAGGCTGGGTGAGGCTCCCATCTATCCGTCTGTCCATCTGTCTGTCTGTGGGTGGAGGTTTCCTCCTCTTTGCTTTTCTTGGCTTCTTGTTCTTCCCTCTCTGTCCCTCAGCAAGGACAGGGACAAAAAGGAAGGAGAAACAAGAAAAAGACAGCAGGGAGGGCAGGATGGGGAGGCAAGGGGGGGAATGGGGCAGGGAAAGGTGAAAGAGAAAGTGACAGGGCTTTGTAGGGCATGGGGAGGGGGAGGGGAGCAGAGGGAGGGGCTGGCGCCCCTGGCCCAGGACTCACCTTGCCTTCTTGGATCTTGTTCAAATGCTGCCTCCCCCCCCAGTCTGTCGCTCTTCTCCACTGAAGATGTCTTTGTCCCCATGTAGCCAGCACTGTGTCCCAAGGCCCTGTGTCTTTTACTACCCTCCTGCGCTTGTTCCCTTAGGTCAGAGGATCTCCCTCCTGCTGGAGTGAATTGTGCTTTTGCTCATGGGTGTGCCAGGGACCTGCACTGACCGGCATCTGTCAGGACTGGGGAAGGGCCCTGGAGCCAGGAGGGAGGCCTGGGCCTGGGTGTGCCCTCACTTAGCCCTGGCGAGGGGGAAATGGAGTCAGGGGGTGGCCCAGAGGGAGTAGGGGCTGCACCTGCTCCTCCCACTTCCCCACCTCTCCTGGTTCCAAAGACTCCAGCTCCTTCTCCAGGCCAGTGTGGCACAGAGCAGGCAGTCTTTTGGGCATCCTGGGAGGCCACACAGCTCCCTGCTGACGGCCAAGATATGGATGCCACCTGCTCAGACAACTTTGTCCATGTCCGTCTTCCCAGTGGCAGTCTTTGTCCCCAGTGCTCCCTCCAGGGAATCACACTGAAGGGTGGGGGCCCCTTTCTGAGCTTCATGTGGCTGTCATCTGGACCATCCTTCAGAGCACAGCGACACACCTCCTCCTGATGGGGACAGACAGGTGGTGTTCCCAGTTTGTCCTCAGGTGTCTCCACTGCCCAGGCCTGGGCTCCCAGTGACTTGGGTTTCCTGTCAAAGGTCCCCAGTTGACTCCACAAGCAGAATAGCTCCAAACTGGGCTCTTTTGTGTCACCCCAGCCTTCATTGGGCGGGTGCCCCCACTCCCGAGCAGCTTAGCCCCAAGGCCTCAGCCCTGTTGCCTGGACAGCTCTGCCTCCTGAGGTCCCTCTATCAAGAAATCCTGTCAGCTTTGCCTTCAAAGAGTAACAGACGCCAGCAGCTTCTTGCCAGGTGGCTGTCTCTACCCTGGGTGGGCAGAGCCACCATCTCCTGCTTGCCCACCTCCAGGGGCTCTCAGCGAACACTTCCTGCCTCAGGCCTTCGCTCCTGCCTCCTGCCTCCTGCCTCCCCCTCCGCCCCAGTGCTTTTTTTTTTTTTTTGTCTTTTTGAGACAGGGTCTTGCTATGCAGTTCAGGCTGGCTTTAAGCTCACTTTATAGCTCAGGCTGGTCTTGAACTCACAACAATCCTCCTGCCTCAGCCTCCCGAGTGCTGGGATTACAGGCATGCGCCACCACGCCCGGCCCCAGTGCTTTTCCTTCAGACAGCTACTAGGTTCCCTCCCTTCTTCTCTGTTCAAAATTTCCCATCCCCCACGTCAGCAGACCTCATGCATCTGCTATGGCTCAGATGTGTTTGTCCCCCCAAAGAAGTAGGTGCCACATGGTCTGCTGCAGTGTCACCGTGTCCAGGCGGTCAACTTTAGGGGGGTGGGGTCTGGTGGAATCCCTGAGGAAGCTATCAATGCTGGCTTGTGGACAAGTCAGTCCTCAAGAGGGCAGGATGTCAGGAGCAAGGTGACACCGTGTGCTCGAGCCCTTCCACAGGGGACCTCTTCGTTTCCTGCTTCCCTATGACACCACCCAGGTCCTCGCCAGGATGCAGTCACCATGCTGTCTGGATCTTCCTGTCACCAGACTTGTGAGCCAGGGGCGGTTCCACTGCCCTGCTCCGCTCTCTCCCCTGCGGTCCTGTGGCAGCTCTGCCCTGCATTTATTCTCAGGCCTCGCTGTTCACCTTGGCGGCGTTGTTAAGTGGACCACTACATCTCCATCGCCTGGCTGCGGCCCACCATGTGCATGGCTCCTTAAATGTAAATTAGTGAAAATAAAATAACAAATTGTATTTCTGACAGTGGCAAGGGCAACCCCAGGATCTCTAGTTTACAGGTAGGGAAACTGGCTGAGAGAAGCTGGTGATTTATAAAAAAAAAAAGTCTGGGCCAGCCCAATAGCTCAACAGATTCAAGCCCCAGCAAGCAGGTACCCCCCCCACCTGCCAGTGCTGGCCCCGCCCCCCGGGGGGCACTGAGATGGCAATTGAGACTGGGTATGGTGGTGCACACCTGTAGTCCCAGCTTTTGGGAGGCTGCAAAGAGGATGATCACTAGGAGTCCAATCTGGTAGTGAGACCCTGAACACCCTGTACACCCTTCCCTAAAATAGAAAAAAAAAAAAAAAGCCTGGTGTGTAAGTACAATTTACACACCGCTCAGCATGCACGTCTGCAGCTGTGTGGCCACCCTGGGTAGCTTTAGCTTTTCCCGTCCCCTCTGTAGGAGCCTCTCCCTGTTCTGCTCAACTCCTGTGTTGGCTCTGGGTGGCCACTGATCTGCTTGCTGTCTCTGTGGATTTCCTGTTCTGGACAGTTCATATACATGGGAATCACACAATCTATGGCATTGTGTGACCGATTTATTCCACGAGTGCCAGATTTTACAACTCTGTGATCTTGTTACTAAATAACCAATGGTGAAACCCACATTTTCAAGCGTATTAGAAAGAAGTGATAGAAGATATTTGGGAGGCAGTCAGGGGCGGGATGCGAGGTAAGCTGCGGGATCCCGAGCCCCAAGTCTCATCCCGAGCCCCAAGTCTCGGCCCTCATGTTCTAGTCCTGCTTGTGCCTTTACTGTGTGACCTAATGCCAGGCAGCAGGCACTCTGGGGACCCCAGTGCTTATACAAGTTACACAACAACTGGGGGACAGGGACCACAGCGGGGCTGCTCTTTCCCTGAGATCTGAGCTTGGGGGAGCTCTGGGTCATGCCTCCAGGGGCTCTAGGAGGTGACTTACCCCTACAGCTAGCTCTGTAGCGGTTCTGACACTTCCACTGTCACCTGCCCCAAGGCCTTTGTAATGCTTGATACATTGTGTCAACGCCATAAATTTAGAAGTTTAACGAAGTACTTAAGCAATTCTACCCCCTAGGGTGTACAGAACATGCCCTAAGCTGGCTGTTTACACTGGAGGATGTTGTAATGGCTGATTCATTGTATCTACTTGAGAAATGTAGCCCCCCAGGGGTGCTGAGCTGGCAGTGAGTCTGGGTGTGGTGGTGCATGCCTGTAATCCCAGTGCTGGGGAGGCTAAAAACAGGAGGATCACTATGAGTCCAAGCTGCGTAGCAAGACCCTGCACCAGAGCTATCGCCACCCTTCCTGGAGGCAGCTGGTTATGTACTGAAACCGCCACAAAGTATAAGCTAAATAAACCTTTCCCTCCTTAACTTTGGTGTTGGGTATTTTGTCCCAGCAGTGAAAGAAAAGCAACAAGGAAGCCTCTTTGTATCTTTCGCCAGTTCCTTGACACTTCAGGGAAGCCACGGCCAGGAACACTGATTTGGTCTCCCCCTCTGTAGCCAAACCTCGATGGATAGGCCCAGGGCCTCTGCGGAGTGGGAGGCCACGTCCATCTGCTGTGGAATGGGGTGCCACGTCCATCTGCTGTGGAATGGGGTGCCATGCCCACCTGCATCCCAGGGCTGCTGGAAATGACATTTGATAAAGCGTGGAGTAGAAGCACAGCAGGCTCTGAGAAGCACCTGTGCTGTCTAGGGGCAAGAAGTCTTTGAGTAGCTGGGGAAAGAACACCACAGGAAGTTCAGGCCTTTCTTTTTCCACCCACCTACTGGCCACCAGCTCTGGGCACTGGAGTCACCTCCTCCAGATCCCTGTGTGGGGTACAGGGCCCCTTTTGGGGTGGCAGAGTGGAATGACTGCTTGTTTATTCTCTTGTTCCCTGCTTGGAACACTGTGGTCCCCTGGCTGGACCATCCATCTCAGTGGGAACCTTTGCTGACATTTATTGTCTTGTTCCTACTGGCTGCAGACTGTGGGAAGATAAAAAAATGTCCTTTTTGAGGCCATAAAATATAAAATGGAACCCAATTTCTCTCCAGAGTAAGAATCATTATGTTTGACAATGGCTGTAAAGTGTGCAACATTGAGAGCTAGGGTAGAGGAAGAAGGGGAAGACGGCTCCCCGAAGTGGGCCTGGAGGGAGTCCCAGGGACAGATGAGGCTGTCACCTGTCCAGTGCTCTGGGGCCCCAAGCTCCCCATGCGTATCAGTACACGTGAATCATTTACCCCAGGCAGGAGGACGCATGGAGCAGGGTGCTGCCTGCGATCTCTGACACATGGGCAAGAGAACAAACATGCACCCAATTGACCTGAATTGAGTTGAGTTTCAAGAGATTTAGATCTTTTTTGTGGGGAACCAAGAAACCGAGTGTTAAGCCAGGGACGATAGAACACACCTGGAATCCCAGCATTCAAGGAGGCTGATGCAGGAAGAGCACAAGTTTAACTCCCCCAGGCAGTTTAGCAACTTAGTGAGGCCCTGCCTTAAAATAAAAAAAAAATAAAAAAGGAAGAAAAGAAAAAAAGGATATAGCTCAGGGGAAAGGCCCTAGGTTCAGCTTGCCAGTGCAAAAGAAAGGGAAGGAAAGGCGAAAAGGAAGGAAGGAAGGAAGGAAAGGAGGAAGGAAAGAGGAAACCAACTTGTGTTTTTTTGTTTTTTTTTTTCTTTGCTATCCCAGCCTAGGCTGGCACAGCATGTGGTGCTGTGTCCCTGTGGCTGGCTACGCTTGCCTAAGCAGGCTCTTAGGCCATTGAGCTATATCTCATTGGCCCAAACTTGTGGGTTTGATGCATGTACAAGTGTTTGCATTTTTGACATGGCAGTTATTAAGTATACGGTTGGATAATTTTTCACATGTAAGCCTCCAGATGACCACCATCCAGATCAAGATACAGAGCATGCGCAGCACTCTAGAATGTTCCTCGTGGCCCTCTCCCGTCCTCTCTCATTAAATTCACACTGTTGGGCAGCACACGGGCCCTTGTTTAAGTTTCCCCATCTTTCCCTTTCCTCATCAGGAAGATTCATTCATTTGTTGCATGCCACGGACCACTCCTCTTCATGACTCTGTACTAGTCCTCGGCAGGAATAGATGCCAACTAACGCCTCCTCCCTGGGGTGAGTGAGCACTGTGGTTTGGGGCTTTGACTACTAGTTAAGCGGCAGCAGCTGCTCTTCTAAGCATCTTTGCATAGAAGTGGCGAAGTAGAGAAATGAGGTGATACTGTTGGCTTTTAAGAAAAGACTTTGGCCCTCTAACTTCCTTTTAAAGACTTTTATTCTTTTTTGTTTGTTTGTTTGTTTTTTTAAAAGAGAAGTTTTAGGTTAACAGAAAAATTAAGAAGGTGCTGAGACTCCCTATGCTGTCTTTGTTCCCACACAGAATGATCTGTTTGTCACACTAGATGAACCCAGAGTCCGAAGTTTACATCAGAATTCATGCCGGGCGGGCATCGTCATCCATTCTGTGGGTTTAGGGTAAATGCATGGTGAGGCAGATCCACCGTTGTTCTGAGCAGTTTCACTGCCTTCCAGACCCTCTCGGCTCTCCAGGGCCTTCCTCCCGCCCCACAGCAACCCCTCATCCTCCCATGGCCCGGGGCGTCAGCGTGTCAGAGCTGGAACCACACTGCCTTTCCAGCTTGGATTCTTTAAGGAAGCCTCATAATTTAAATTTCCCTTGTGTCTTCTCAGGACTCTTGCTGGTTTATTTTTAGCACTGAATAATATTCCTTTGTCTGGATGTACCACAGCCTATCCATTCATCTGAAGGACATCTTGGTTCCTTTCAAGTTTTGACAATAACGAACGAAGCTGCTATAAGCAGCTATGTGCAGCGTTTTGCGGAGTCATACATTTTCAGCTCATTTGGATAAATCCCAAGGCATGTGATGGCTGGATCTATGGGGACAGCATATTTAATTTTATGAGAAATTGCTTACTGGCTGCCGAGGCTGCTGTACCATTTTGCATATCCCCCCAGCAGAGGAAAACTTTCTGTTGCTTGAATCCTCACCAGGGCTGGTGTTGCGGGATTTGGCCATTCCAGTAGGTGTGGAGTGGTATCTTACCACTGTGTCACTGCTCTAACTCTCTTTTGAGAGATTTCATGTCTGTCTGTCTGTCTATCTATCTATCTATCTATGTATCTATCTACCTACCTACCTACTATCTATCTATTGTATTTAGTACAGGATCTCCAGGGTCTCACTACACAGATCGGACTCATAGTGATTCTCCTGTTTTCAGCCTCCCAAGTGCTAGGATTACAGGTGTGCACCACCATGCCCAGTCTCAATTGCATCTCAGCACACCCTGGGGGCGGGGGCAGGGCCCTCACAACATGCGGGGGATTAAACCTGGTCCTCTGCATCTGCCTAAGCAGGTGCTTTAGTTTGTTGAGCTATCTGGCTGGCCCTTGAGAGTTCCTATTTAGCATTCAACTAAGACAGTGATTCAATACAGCCAGTTGCTTACAGTAATCACCCTCATTCCCCAGTGCCCCACACTGACTTTAGGCTTCGCCATGTGACCTGCTCTAACCAATGGGATAAAGGCACATCAGATTCAAGACACAGCTTGAAAATACTGCATCCCCTTGTCCTCTTCCTCTTTTGGATCCTTGATGCTGCCATAGGGACCTCCAGGGCCACCATTCCCCAGGATGTTAGGGCCCAGGGAGGGGAGTTGTGCTGCACAAACTGGGGTCCCCCAGGACCCCAGCTGCTGGTGGATTCCAAACAAGTCTAGCTCTGGGTAATGCCACGGGCTGGCAAGAGATTATAAATAGCTGTCATTTTAAGTTTGTGGGTGGTTTTCTATTGATATAGCCCTAAGTCCCCACTTATCTTCTACATAGGGTTTGCTGTCAGGCTTGCTTTATTGTCCCTTTTGCATTTCATTCTTGGAAACATTGAAAGTCATCAACATCAGATCATGTCTACATGACATATTTGAGCATTTGTCTCCTAAGGACATCCTCTTATATAACCCTAATATCATGATCACATTCAAGACACAAAGTAGTGCTACAGTAATGTCTAATATTGAGAACATATTCAAATTTCCCCAAGCAGCCCAAAACAGCCTTTATGGCTGTTTTATGTATTGTTTTGGATCCAACTATAATTAGGATCATTCCAGGACACCGCCTGTTTCTGCAAGCCTGCAGGCAGATGTTGGTAAGCACAGCCCAGGATCCAGCCAGGAGGGCCATGGCGGCAGGAGATGCCAGCTAGCCCTGCCACTTCCCAGATGTGTGTCCTTGGGGATATTGCTTCTCTATCCCATGCCTTGGGCACCATGTCTGTAGGAAGAGCACGTGACTACCCTCCGTCTCGTAGAGTGGTTGTGAGATCCGGTCAATGACCGCACATAGGGGGTGCCTATATTGTAGGTCCCTGTGCAGGCCTTTGTCACAAGGACAGTTGCTGCTCTTGACACCTGGGGATTCACACAGACCTTTTGTGTGCATGTTCGGAGCACTGAGATTCCACTATGGTTGGGAAGTCGGCCAGGGTTTAGATTGCTGAGCTCACAACCCCCACTTAGACTGAGGGACATGCCTGGCTTGGGGAGAGACAGTACTGGAACTGGAGTGTGGGACTCAGTCCTCCCGGTGTGTCTAGCTTGCCGTGTGACCTTGGGCTGGCTGCTAGCTTTCTGGTCCCAATATTCTTCCATTTCTCCATTTCTTTCTTCCTCTTCTTTCCTTCAATTGCATTGATGGACCAGTCCCCTATTATTCTATTTTCCCCTATGAATGAGGAAGTTATAATAAAAGCTGTTTCTTTCTTCTTTTTTTTTTTTTTTTTTTGGCGGAACCGGGGATTGAACTCAGGCCCTTGCACTTGCCAGGGGAGCGCTTATTCCACTGAGCCATCTCCCAAAAGTGGTTTCTATTGTTATAATTACCCTCAAAAACTTAACATGTATATTCACCTTGTCACTGTCGTCAGCGATTCTGCCTTTACCCTCCTCCCTTAGGCTCCCATTCACCCTGGCCGCATCCCTTCCATCTTACATGAAGTCGTACTTTTCTTCTCTCTTATTTCAATGCTATAGACCAAACATTTCAAATAGTCGATATTTGCATAAAGGCCGTCTTCTCCGGTTCGCTCTTTCTTCATTCACTCTCTCTGCTTCTTCAACCTTCTGGCTGAGATCATTTTCCTTTTTCCTGAAATTTGTTTTTCACGATTTCCCTTACTGAGGGTCCTGGCCATAAAATGACATTTTGTTTGTCTGAAAGCATCTTTATTTTGCTCTCATTCTTGAAAAAATAGTTTCAGAGCTATTAAAATTCTCTGACAGTTCTCTTCTTCCAGCCTTTTGAAGGTGTTATTTTCCCATCTTCTGGCTTCCAGAGCTTTCCTGAGAACACGGCCCTTGGTCTATTTGGCATTTCTTTTTAGGTAACCTCTCTTTTATCTCTGGCTGATTTTAAGATTTTTCTCTTTGTCAACGACATTCTGTAGTGTGGCTACAGTGAGTTTGAGTGGAAATCTCTTTTTGTTTAGCCTACTTGGGTTTACTGAGCTTTCAGAATTTGAGAGTTAGAGCTTTTCAAGGATTTTGAGAAACTTACCTGGCCTTTCTTTGAACATAATTCTCTCCTATTCTAATGCGTCCGTCTGGCTCTTTGATGACACACATGCTGGCCTTCCTCACTTCATCCCCACCTTACTTGATGTTGCTTTTTTTTTTTTTTTTGTGGAACTGGGGATTGAACTCAGACCCTTGCACTTGCCAGGGAAGCACTTATTCCACTGAGCCATTTCCCCAGCCCTTGATGTTGCTTTTGTAGTTCCATTTCTTTGCTTCTCTCCACTGCCTCCTGAGAAATACATTGTCATCTCCTTTCCAGTTCACCAATTCTCTTCTCAGCTGTGTCTCATCCTCTGTCTAATCCTAATTAGTTCATATTAAGTTTTTCATTTCCATGATTATACATCTCTCTGCTAGATATTTTATGTGATCCTTTTTAAAGGCAGCCTGGTCTTTTTCTTTTTTTTCTTAATTTCGTCTTCCTTTGTCATACTTTGATGCTCACTTTTTCAGACAAAAATACTTACGTGTGTATTTTATATTCTGTTTCTGAAAATTCAATGTTTGCCATCCAGGAGGTCAGATTTGTGGTGGTTGTTTATGCTGATGCTTGCTCAGAGCTGCTTGTTTCTGATGTGCTTTTGATGGAGGAGATAGCTGGGGAAAAGGCTGGAAAGAGAAGGGAGAGTCTTGGAGCCTGCTTTCTGGGCAAGATCTGAGGCATCAGGTAACCAAGGAAACAGTTGGAGAAAAAAGGAGGGCCCTTCGTGGAGCTGCTTTCTGGGACCAGATCTACCTTCTGGACCAGGATGTCCAGCTTTAAATACAATGGGAAAAGGTAATCAGATAACTTAGTTTCTATATAATAAATCCTAGGAATACATCCTGGAGGGGGGGCAGTCTTCTGCAGCCCTTGCTGACCCAACCCTAATTACCATGTCATTGACTATGCAGATTAGAACCCCCTTGGCTGACCCAATCCTAATTACTATGTCATTGACTATGCAGATTTGAACACCCCCCCACCCACCCCCACCATTTGGGGACCATGACAATTCCCATAAGGGTTATAAAAGGTCAAAAACTATACCACCCAATGGGGGTCTCAGTCAGTCGGTCCATGGCAGGAGTCCTAATTTAGATCAAATCTTCAATCCCACCCCAAACTTTAAGGCTTAAAGTTCTCAACACCAAGCCCCCTTAGTCTGTGGGCTCTTTCTACTTCCTGTCCCAACCTTTTCTCTTTCTAATAAATCACTGATGTTGCTGGTACTCTTGGGTATCCAGCTCAGTTCTTTGTTTAGGGCATCAGGAACCCCAACAAGACTCCCAACTCAGAATACATTGACTTTGATTGTGCACTCGTGGTTCTTGGAACTTGTTTTCTATGGAATTCTTTGTGGCTTGGGCTTAGGGGCTACTTCTTCAGACAGACCTGTGAATACTCCTGCCAGGAGCCGCTGCCCACGGTGGGCCCATTTTCTACTTGTAGCTTTTTAGGCCATGTGAGTAGAATAGATTCTGGTCCTGAATTCACAAGGGACAGTATCTGTTTACATTTTTCAGAGGGCAAATTATTCTCTCTCTCTCTCCCCTTCTTTCTCTCTCTTCCTACCAGAGCCTAAGCAAGCTTTTCTTGAATCCTGTTTGGAGTTTTTGCAGCATGCAAATTGGCCAATTTGACCTTCTGCCTTGTACTTTTAGGGTGGTACATTAAAGCCCAGGCTTTGAGGTGAACAGAGCACCCCAGGGACAAACCAGCCTCAGTGCTGGCTCATTCTCTTCTCTGGAATTGCATCTCTTGCCCTCTCTGACTGCTGAAGATTTTCTTTACTTTCCTGCAAGCCTGGCCAGGCATTCAAAAGCATTCTAAACAGTTCACCAAGCAATTTTAGGTGTCCCTGGATTGGTGCCCCGGAAGTCAGCCATATGGCCTGTTTTCTTTCTTCTTCATTTGTTCATGGAGTTATGCCACAAACATTTCCTCAAGCACCCATTGAGCAAGTCCAAGGGTGAGAGGGGTCCTTGAGACACAGCACTGGCTTTTAGGGGCTCACCACAGAATAAGCACGCTTCAAAAGTGACCAGAGCTGGGCATGGTGGTACATCCCTGTAATCCCATCACTCTGGGAGGCCAAGCAAGTTCAAGTCCTGCCTTGGCAATTTATAGGTCATGTTTCAAATGAAAATGCAAAGGGCCAGGTGAATAGCTTAGAGGAAAGGCCCTTGGCTCAATTCCAAATAGTTAAAATAATAAGTTTAAAAAGGTACTGGATGGTATTTGGAGCCATCTTGGCAGAGTGGGCCATTGTGCTCAGGACCTGGGGTCTCAGCCTAGTCTAAGGGCTGGTCCCCACCTCTGCACCCTTGGCCTTGGGGACAGGACTATGCCCTGTGTACCTGGCATGATCAGGGTCTCATGGCATCCTCTGTGAGGGCAGGTGTAAGCCTCAAAGGCAAATCAGGATGGGCAGAGTGATGGGAGGGGTCCTCAAAGGGGGCCGTTTTGAGAACAGATAGCCAGGAATTGATTAAGGGGAAGGGACTGGGTCCTGCCCACTTAGGAAGGCAGAGCCAGGCCCCTCCCAGCCTCGGTTATTCTGTACCAACCAGCCATATGTGAGCCCTCTCATGCACCCATGTGCACACGCATGCGCGCGCGCACACACACACACACACACACACACACACACCTCTCCTGAGCGCTCCCTCAAGAAGCACTGGGTCTGAGTCACCACTTTGTCCCCACCTCACACAGAGCTCTCCTCTCCGACATACAGGGCTGCTGAACAGATCATGGTTGTAAATGGGTAAGTGTCCTTAACCCCACGTATTACAACTGAATCTGGACTCACCATTGTGCGATTCCACATGAGGGGAGCTTATCGGGAGCAGGAGTGAAATCCCCTCCTCGCTCCCACCCTTTCTCTCCTGCCAAGGGTGCCCAGCTAGCAGGTTGGTGCGCCTCCTACCCAGGCCCTGCAGAATGTGCTCTGGGCTCTTGCAGAGCAGGCTGCAGCCCACCCTAATGCGCGCACACACTCACAAAAGACGCCACTGCCCCTCCTCTTCCGCTCGGCGTGGGCACCCTCAGATGTGCAAGAACCCCCTCTTTTCCTCTTCCAAACTCTCACAGCCCTGCACTTAGCAGGGCTTGCTTGCCTGCCTGCCTGCCTGCCTTCCCTCCGTCCCTCCGTCCCTCCCTCCCTCCCTCCTTCCTTCCTTCCATATATTTAGGACAGGGTCTACAGGGTCTCACTACACAGATCAGACTCGTAGTGATTCTCCTGTTTTCAGCCTCCCAAGCACAGGGATTATAGGTGTGTGCCACCACACCCAGTCTCAATTGCTGTCTCAGCGGACCTTGGCGCTGGGGCCAGCCCTGAAGGCCGGGAATCGAACTCCCGGCCCCTGCATCTGCCTAACCAGGTGCTTTAGTCCACTGAGCTATCTGGCCAGCCCTCAGTAGTGGTTTGGAACAGGAGCCTGGGTGGGGTAGAAAGGGAGGAAGGAGCTGATGAGGACTGAGGGGTTCCCTGGGAGAGGTCCTAAAAGACCCAGGAAGGTAATCAGAAGACTTCAGAGCAGTGGCGTTTCCAAGGGCTTCCTCTCCCTCCTCCGCCGCCTCCTGCTCCTCTGCCTGTCCCTCCCATTCATCCCCATCTCCCACCCAACAGGCCCCAGGCTCACATCTCTTGCACCGATCTGAACTCTGCATGGAGGTCTCGGCATGCTCTGAAGGCTTGTCATGTCTGTGTTTAATGAAGTTTAATTATCTTCCAAGATTCAATGAATAATTATAAATCTTTTCAAGATGCAATCACACGGGTTCATGCTTCATTAGCGGTGGAAAATCAATTGTAATTCACGTAATTCCTCTCTTCTGGAGATCAGTCTGTTTGTACACGTGCCTGCCTCCTTCCCCACTTTCTCTCCCCACCTCGTTTCCTCTGAAAAGCATCTGATACTTGGCTTTCTCCTGGCCACGAGTGAGCTGGGGGTGGCGGGCAGAGACCACGTTCCCATGGCAGATGCTCCCAAGAGGCTGGGATGGCAGAGGTTGGAGATCTCTCCAAGGCGATGCCAAAGCAAAGTGCTTTGTAAACTTCTACGGGAGTCACAGAGTCCTCTGAATATCCAAAATAAGCTGTGGGCACCCCTAAAAAGCGCACACCCCAAAGTCTGCTGACATTCAGGGTGTGGCCAGCCTCCTTCCCCAGGACTCTGGAGGTCAGAAACTCGCTACACTCCTTTACATCCGAGAAGCTAAGACTGCTGGGACCTGGGTCCATGTGGATCCTGGTTTTAAGGGACTCAGCGGCCTGGGCTTTTGGGAAGGCAGAAGCCCTGCAGAGCTGCATCTTCCCTGAACCATTTTTTTTTCTTTTTTTTATTTTTTAGGGAAGGGTCTACAAGGTGTTCAGGGTCTCACTACTAGATCGGACTCATAATGATTCTTCTGTTCACAGCCTCCTGAGTGCTGGGATTATAGCCCAGGCCACCATGCCCAGTCTCAGGGCTGCCATGGCAGGCCCGGGGACCAAAGCCCTGGCCCCTGTGCCTGCTTGCAGGGGCTTTAATCCACTGAGCTATTTGGCTGGCCCTTCCCTGAACCATTGTAATGGCTCCTCTGGCCAGGGCAGCCCCCCTGTGGCCAAGACTTTCCGTCATGGATCTTGCAGGTGCCAAGGTACCTGTGTCGGGATGGTGCTCAGTCAGGGCCACGGGCAAGTCCTTGCCTCGTTAGCCAGACCCAGGGAGGAGGGAAAGGCAGCCCACATCTGGCCCTCAGGACCTCACAGGCCTCATCGTGCTGCGGGCTCAGGTTTCTTCCTTGGAGCCTCAGCTCAGAGCGCCTGCATACGCCCCCTATCATGCAGAACTCTGTCCCGTACAGGAGCCACCAGCCATAAGTGACTGTTTCAATTTAAATTGAAATCAAAGAAATGAAACACCCAGTTCTGCGGCTGTGTTCCTCTCACCTCAAGTGTGCCACGGCCTCGCGCGCGTGCTGGTGACTTCTATTGGTCAACACAGATGCAGGACTTTCCCATCAGGGCAGAAGAGCTTCCCGACAAAGCAGGTCCTCCTCTGACCCCACATGCCACCCCCAGACCATGTTAAACAGCTCTGAACCGCCCTGCTAATTTCCTAAGGTGGCCTCAGTAGTGGCTCCAGAATGTATTGCATGCCGTTTGGGGGCCATGATCTCTGGCATTTGCTGGGCCAACATTCAGGTGTTGCTGTACCTTTCTAGGACAACAGGGGGAGGGGCCGGGGAGATGGCTCAGTGGAATAAGCACTTCCCTGGCAAGCACAAAGGCCTAAGTTCAATTCCTGGTTCTGCCAAAAAAAATTTAAAAGGTTAATCTAGGACAACAGGGGGAATCCTTTTGCTTTTCTGCTTCTAGGGGCTCTGTGTGCCGCTGCCTGCTCCTCTTTTGTCTGTCTTCCAGGCCAGCAGGGTCATGCACTGTATGTCTCTTGCCACAGCTGGGACAGGTCTTCCCACACTCTTGACCCAGCCAGAAAATCTGGGATAGTGCCTCATTCCGAGGTCCTTAATTGCATCTGCACTCTAGCCAGAGAGGGGAACCTAGGGCTGCGGAGACAGCGTGGTGGTCTAAGCACCTGCCTGGCAAATGTAAGGACCCAGTTTTGATCTCTGGGTACTGTATGTCATGCTTGGCCCAGTGCCAAGCTGGCCACCAAATGGCATGGTGGCACAGGCCTATAATTGCAGCAATAGGGAGGCTGAGACAGGAGGATCACTATGAGTCTGTGTAGCGAGACTCTGTATCAAACAAATAAATAAAAATTTAAATAAAAGAAGGGTACCTAGCCCCAGGACCAGATATCTTTTGAGGGACATCATTCTGCCTACCACAGGTCCCATGTTTGTATTTTTCCAAATGGGATCCCTGAGAGCCAGAGAAGAGAGGGGACTTCTCCAAGGTCACTTCAGATGTTGTAGGTGCTGTAGTGTCCTCCTAGATCCCTACGAGCTGCCTATGGTACAGTGACAAGCCCACGGGAGCATGGTCCTTGGACATAGGGATCAAGGTCACTCCCCACACCCACCCCTGTCCTGCTGCACACAGGAACAGCGTCCCTCCAATGACTGCTCTCAACGCTGGCTCAGGTCTTGATTTCTTCCTGGGCCTTTGTCCAGCCACCCTCGCTGTCTGTGTGGTGGAAATCAAGTCACTGGGCCACCATCGGCAGCAGCTGGGGCCCAGTGAGCCTCAACCTGGGTCGCCAGGGGTCACTTTCAACTCCTGGAATGTCCCAGACCCCTTAGGCCTCCATATTTGTTCCGCTCTGGTCCTGCCACTTGGAACAGCCTCCTACTGGTATCTGACCCCTCCGCATTCTCTAGGCCTTGGCCTTCTGAAGCTCCAGTCTTAGCAGGAGCCACTGTCCTGAGCTCCCCAGCTCCCTGGACCCTCGCCAAAGCTCTTCCTCTCAGGAATCTTTAGGCCTGGCACCTTGCCCTGAAGAGGTGCCCATGGAGTGTTCGCTGACTGTGCGGGAACCCCGCTGGCCCCATGAGCTGGGTCCCATCATCCCTACAGAAGCAGAAAGTGACTCTGAGGACGAAGTGAAACCCAGGACACAGAGCCCTTTCTTGGAGACTCACTTCTCCGCACACAAATGGCCTGGCCCTCCTACACCAAGAGGCCAGGGTGGATGGTCCCTGAGCTCAGCTCAGGCCTAACAAGTGCCTCTCTTGCATGCCTTTCTCTAATGCAGCAGTGCCACATGTCCAGGTGAAAACAGGTGCCTTCAGTTTCCTGGATGGCTGTGACAGCATTCCCTCTCCAGACACTGGGGACTGCAGGCCCTTGGGGGGCTTCCCAGCGACTCCAGCTGCTGGATCTGCAGCCAGGAGGGGTTGAGATCAGGGTCTGGAGGTGCACTGTCGCAGAAGGGGCAGGACCTGGCCCTTGGTGGCTGGTAGGCATTGCCTGGAGGCAAACATGAGACAGCTTGTTCTGGGCTCATTCCCGACCCCCATGATGCCCTAGACTGCCCAGGGAGCACCTCTTCCCCTGGGAGCAACACCACCCACTCCTCAGGGAGGCTTCGAGGACCATACAGGATGTGCCAGGAGGCCTATGGGTGCTGGAGCTGATGCACGCTCATTCTGATGTGACGGAGACAACTTGCATTTAGGAACTGGCCCCCGGGCATGTTCTGTACCCACTATCTCATTCCTGCTATACACTGACAGTGATCAGGTGCCTGTATGCCCATTTCACAGATGAGGAGATAGAGGTACAGAGAGGTTAAGTACCTTGCCCAGTGCCACACAGCTGGGGAAATATGGAGACAGGATGAAAGCCCAGGCTGCTTGTCTGCACAGCCCAGGCTTGTATAGTCTTCAGGAGGCAACACTCCCTCTTCTCTTGTGTCTTTTCCCTGGCACTCCCTAAGTGACCTGACTGAATCCTCAAGTATGTCGTCTGCCTCTGGGGCCTGGGCTTGGCCTATCCCACCCTGAGGTCTGCTGGGCCCCCCATTGGGGACAGATGATGGGTGTTGGGTGGTCACACACTGAGTGTCGGTCGCCAGAACCTAACAGGGGCTGCACGGCAGCACGCAGAGCCCATCCGGAACCCTACCTGCAGGGAAACGTGGGAAGTGGCACGGTCTTGGGAAGCTGAGACAGAGAGGGCTCACGTGTGGGCACAGCTGGGACAATTTGGGAAGACTGGCTGAAGACGAATAATGAACAAAGGATTCGGGATGTGGCCTCTTGCGGAGGCGCTGGGTTCAGTCGCAGTACTGAGTTAGGGTTTGGGTCTTGAATGCCAAAGACTGCAAAGGTTCAGGCTACCGGTCTGTGTATTTTGTCATGGTGACAGAGAGTTAATATGTAGTTTTTCGTAGTAGCTGGGATTGAACTCCAGATCTTTGCACTGAGCCATATCCCTAGTGCTGTTTATTTATTTTTTCAGAGATGAGGTCTCACTGAATTGGCCAGGCTGGGCTGGACCTATGGTCCTCCTGCCTCAGCCTCCCGGGGTGCTGGAGTGGCAGGTGTGGGACTCTGCGCCTGGTTGACAGGAAGTGGAGTCTTGCTTTGGGCTCCTCTTGTGCAGCAGGACATCAAACCTCCTCTGGGCTCCTAGTCTCTCTGCTTTGTCTGCTGTCCTCCCCCCGTTTCCCTCATTCTTGAACTGGGACATTAAGTGTGCCATGGCTGGGATCCAATCTGGCAGCCTCCCTCTAGGTGTGTCACACTGGGGTCACCTGACTTCTCTGACCCTCGTCACTGTCACTCTTTGCTACGAAGTTGGAGGAATTGTCCCCAGCCTGGAATGTGTTGTGGGTGCCTAGGGCCAGGGACTCCCTGCCCAGAGTCTCCCTGCACACAGCCAGGACTCCCTAAACTTTCTCCCCTATGCCCTTCCCTCCTCCTAGCTGGGCCTGTGGGTTACCCGGAGGGAGCTTTGGAGGAGGCTGGAATTATCTTCAAAGCCCACCCAGGAGCTGCCTCCTACAGGAAGCCCTCCTATAGCCCATTCTGGAAGGGGTTTGTCTCGTGGTGGCTCCTGAGCAGCGGCAGCGTGGCCTGTCCCCTGGGAAGTGCAGGGCAGCTGCGGGTCCTCCAGCAGCAGGCTCCTGATGATCTCCATGCAGCGGCTCTCACAAGTAATTTGCTTGGAAAAAAGAAAGTGAGCAGAACAGATTTAATGTTCTCTCTCTAATAATATCACTGCCACTCAGCCCGGTGCTTCCTCAAAGGGAAGAAGGGGTGCCTCCTATCTGGGAGCGGCACAGCCCCCGGGCTGTCTCCTGGCCACGGCCACGGCGGGTCCTAAATAATCAGGGCAATTATGAACAATTGCGGGCTTGCACATTGCAATTTGATGGCGCTGTCCGCTGCTTTTTCACATGCGGGATTTTATTAGACTCTGGATGAGGTCGGATTGGGGAATTACTGAACTGCTGATAATGAGGATAGTTAACCCCTCTGGAGCTCTTCCCACCGTCCCAGGCTCCATGGTGAGAGCTCTACCCACAAGGAGTAAGTTCTCCTTAGTCTCCTTGTTCTAAAGAGTAAAACTGAAGCTCAGAGAAGTTGAGAAATTGATTCAGGGTCACAGAGCTGCCCAGCGGCAGAGCAAGACTTTTTTTTTTTTTTTTTTTTTTGCATTGTTGGGGATTGAGCCCAGGGCATCCTGCACACAAGTCCACAGGGCTCCACCGCACCCAGAACAAGGACTGGAACCTTGCTTTCTCTGAGCTCACAGCCTGCTTCTACAAAGGCTCACTCAACGTGCCCTGGACGGCCCTGGGGCCTACTTCTTCAGCCTACACCTGCTTGCTGCGCCTGCGCGGGGTACTCGGGACGCGCAGGTGCAGGAGAGGAGCCCAGCAGCCCCGGGGATACCCGGCTTCCCAGGAAGGTGCTGTGCTCACCTCTGCCCTCCTCGAATCCTGGCCCTACTCCACGGTAGCACTTGGCTCTTCTCCGTCTCTGCTCTCCACCGGCCGCTCCCGGCGCCACACAGTGTTTGAGGACAGAAGCTCATGCCTCCTCCCCACATCCTGCCATGCAGCGGTCACGCTTCCTCTGAGGCTCTGCCTCCCATGAGGCCCCACGCTTGCTGTCCCCAGCTGCTTTGTCCCCAAGAGCCCTCCCCATCGGGCTCCAGGACCTCTGCATAGAGCCACTGCTACTGGAACTATCCAGGTCACTAGTGGCCCCTTGCTGCCCTCTGCCATGGTCTGTCCTCCTCCTCAGACCTGTCCTTCTCCTAGCCTCCACATCTTTTCTTCCTTGTATTTTGCTTGATCTTTCTCTGCCTCTGTTGCTGGACACTTCATGTCAACTTGACCTTTAAATGTGAAGGCCCCTGGACGCCGGCTTTGGGCTTCTCATCTCTGCCCAAACTCACCCCCTAAATAATCTTCACACTCAGAGCTTTGAGCACCACCTACCCCCAACAGCCCCAAATTCCTATCTTCAGTCTCCACCATCCTCCACAGCCCAGATTCCCGGAGCCGACAGCTTACCCATTTCCACTAGGAGGAATGAAGCACGAAGTGAACCTCACACCTCACGCTAAGAAAAATGGTCCATGTTCTTCCCACCAGCTGATGACAGCCAGACCTTTCCTGTTGCCTAGACCAACAGCTTGGTGGTTGCCAATGACCCAGCACTCAGGAGGCTGGGGCAGGAGGATCTCAAGTTCAAGATCAGCCTGGGCTGTATAGAGAGACCATGCTTGGGGAAAAAAACAAACAAACAAACAAACAAAAAAAAACACAACAGTTTAGAGTCAACCTGAACTTCTCTCTTTCCATCACCTTCCACATCTTAATCCATTCTGGCTGGGCGTGGTGGCGCAGGCCTGTAATCCCAGCACTGGGGAGGCTGAGGCAGGAGGATTGTTGTGAGTTCGAGACCAGCCTCAGCTACAAAGTGAGCTTAAGGCCAGCCTGAACTGCATAGTGAGACCCTGTTTCAAAAAGACAAAAATAAATAAATAAATAAATAAATAAATAAATAAATAAAATAAATCCATTCTGTTTACGCTACTTCTGGAGGACAGGTGCAAGGCAACCACTTTATATCACCTCAAGTATATGTCCTCCAAGCACCCACTACCTTCCCCTGCTTCATATCAATGGATTCTTTTTTTTTGTATATTAGTACAGGGTCTACAGGGTCTCACTACTGGACTCGTAGTGATCCACCTGTGTTCAGCTCCCCAAGAGCTGGGATTGCACGCACGCGCCACCACACCCAGAACCCCAGCCCCTGCGTCTGTTCAAGCAGGCGCTTTAATCTACTGAGCTATTTGGCTGGCCCTTCCAATTTACTGCTCTTCAATTTGTCCTTGTCTCTGCCACTACATTCCCTGTCCAAGAGCCAGAGAAATCCTGCTGAACACAAACCACCTAACTTTCTTAGAAATCCTCAAATGACTTGTGGACTCAGATTAAAAACCAAAGCTTGTTTCTGGCCCACGGGGCTCGCAGGATCCAGCTCCCTCTCATCTCTGACTGGATCTCCTTCCACCTTCCTCCAGCTTGACCCCGCTTGCTCCCTTGCTGGTCCTCAACACCAGGCAGCTCTGCGCCAGGGCCTTTGTGCTGACCGCTCCTGTCCGCTGTTCTCTTTCTCAGAAGCCCCCGTGCCCTGGGTCATCTCCCTGCCTCCGGATCTCTGCTCTGCCTCCTTCCTCGGCAGCCTCTGGCCTCCGCCTAGGCTGCAAGCCCCTGTGTCCTTCCATCCCTTTCACTGCTCTTTTTCTCCCTTAGCACTGATCACCAACATAATATATATTTATTTATTTCTGAATTTATTGTCTGGGCCTCCCAGTGGAGTCAGCTCACAAAGACAGGAAGTTTCGTGCCTTTTCTGGTTTCCTACTGCTGCGTTCAAGACCCGGGCACAAGCCAGTGAGAAACTTTCCTTCCTGCCCAGCACCAGTGGATCCAAGTTACCCACAGCTGCAGGTCACTGGATGGAGGCACAGGGTCCCAAATGTAGGGGTTCTCCATTTGCCCTATGAGAGCTTGAATTTATATCTTCCTACACAATCGAAGAAGGTAGTCAAACATTTACTTCTTTATTAGATTAGTTATGCATATTTATTAAAAATATGTATCTAAAATACTGTGTGCTGATTTAGAAATGTGGCTTTTTCTATTGGAGGCATTTCATGAAATTCTCTTACTAGAGCCCTTTTGAGGACCTTTCTCCTCAGGTCTGGGAAGCAATGGAGCCTTATTTCCGAGTGGTCCTCTGGGGTGTCTGAGATTGGGCCCCTCTGAGTCCTTGTACATCGATGTCACTGGAAATGTTGGCCCAACCTAGAGCCACCTGCCCCCTGCCGAGCAAGAGAGCCATTTTCTCACTTTTCACAGGTATGTCTTGGTCGCAACCCGGCCAGCTCCTTGCCAGGTGAAGCGCTGACCAGCTACCATGGCTCCCTGGGGCTGAGGTGGGTTCTGGGACTTTATTGGGGAAACACACTGAGCATCCCTAGTCTGCCCCCCTTTAGGAGACCATCTCGATAGGCAGGTGAATTGCACAGGCTGGGCTCAAACCTGGGACCCTCCTGCCCCAGCCTCTCAGAGTGCTAGGGTTCTAGGACTGCGCTGCCATGCCTGGCCTGCTCGCGTTCCTTAGCACCTGCCGTGTGCAGGTCACACACGTGCTGAGCCGCGTGCTGGAGAAACAGCAACAAGCAAGGCCTGCGCCCCAGGCAGAAAGTGGGCTTCGTGAGCCACCGGGCCCTGGGACTGCTGCAGGCATGAAGCTGTGTTCTGTGTCTCTTGCTGTCCCTCTCCTGACACAAGCTCTGCCTACTGTCACACCCCAGCTCTGGGACAGCTGAGTTCCTGGAGGTTGAGGCCAGGGCCCTCTGTGCTCTTTGTCCCTAGAAGCTCCAGTCCTGGGTTCTTGATCTTATCCAATGAGAAGATCAAAGAGTGTCACCCACGGAGGGAAACGGGAAAGGTCAGAGAGGCCCAGGAAGTTGCCTGAGGTCCCACAGCAGCCGGAGTAGAAGTGAGGCCTGAGAGCTCCTTCTCGGCACTAAATCACTGTCACACTCAGCGCTGACTGAGTGCCCTTCTCTGTGTCCAGCCCTGGACTAAGTGCTCGTCTCGCCTGTCAGGGGCTTTCTGTGTGACCAGGTAGTTCCAGGGCAGGAGGCTGAGGTGAGTTTAGGGACGGTGTGTGTGTGTGTGTGCTCCCGCACCTTCCTTTAGGTATGCACACTTGTGCATAACCATGTGCACATGCATGTGTGTGTGTGTGTGTATGTGCGTGTGTTGGTGTTTACGTGCACTTACATTTCGAATGCTTGTGAGGGGGGTGGGGAAGCAGGAGGCTGCTGCTCTCTCCCTTTTCCTGTCTCCCCCCCTCCCATCCCTGGCCCCATCCCTATCCCATCTTGGGGCCCAGCTGGGCACACGCCTGCATGCCACGCGCTGCAGCTGGACTCACTGCCGGCCCCATGCCATGTTCCATCTCTCCTCTGCCCGTCAGCCGGGCCTCCCCAGGGCCCTATCTCCGCACTTGTTTTATGGAAGGTGTCAGCTCCCCGCTCTTCTCACTGGCCTGATGTAGTTATTAGGAACAGCTACAAGAAGAGACAAAATACCCGGCGTGAAGCCCGGGGCTGGGGTCCCTGCAGCAGCTGCTGAGAACGTGTAATCCCTCCTTCCCCGTGTCACCGAGACAAGCTTTGCGCCTGCCATCACTTCCTATTTAGAACTGCATGATCATTGGGATGCGTATTTGGAAACAATTAAAAATATGCTGCCAGCATGTGGCTAATTTTGCTCAGGCTGCATTGACAATATTAATCCAGGGGAGGAGGAGAGGTGGGGAGGCTGCACCGATGTCAACCCTGTGGCCCAGGTGGCTCCAGGGTGGCTGCTGGTCTTTATCTGAGAGCTCCTGGCTTCTCATTGGTCTGGGGCCTGGGGCTGGAGAGACAGGAGGACGGGGGAGGCTCCTGGGGACCAAGGGCCTGGCTAGGAGGGGCTAGGGGTTCTTCTGAGGACTCCTGTCTACCGGTTTATGGGCCTCGGAGAAAAGAGTTGAGTCTCACATGCTGGGAGAAGATACCCTACCCCGCTCTTGGCCAGCTCCCTGGTTCCCTCTGTTCTGGATCATCACGTTCAGGGCATCAGGTACATGTGAACCTGGGCTTTGTGAATGACCAAGGTCCTAATTTGAGTCCTCACTGTGCTTCCTGTTATTCCTGATGGTCTCGCCTGAGCTCTTTTCTGCCTTTCTCCCACTCTTCCTCTGCTCTAGACACTACCTGAGTCTTAGCCTTGGTCTGCCCTCATTAGCTCTGATTCTGTGCAAGCCTCAGTCTCCCCATCTGCAGAATGGGTACAGCAGAGCCAGTTCTTATGAGCATGAAACATAGGCAGCAATGTGAGGCTGAGTTGTGTGCTTCCCACTGGACCGTGTGAGTCCCTCTGCTCCGCCTGATCTCTTGGCTCCCTTGTCTGTGCTCTGCTCTTCGTTTTGGGAGTGGCCCTTGGGTGTCTGTCCCCACCCCCTTAGGTGTTTATTCAGGGCTGGCTTAGTAATGGACAAAGTCTCCTGACTGTTCCATCTGTCTCCAGCCTTCCTGATGCAGCTGTACCCAGCATAGCGGCCAGGGACTCTGGTAGGTCATGGAGCCGCTTGCAGCTGGCCTGCACTTGGGTGAGTGCCAGAGGCTGTGCCCCCAGGGTGTCCACAGGTGAACCCTAACACCATTGTGGGGACTACTTCCCTCCACCCATGTGTGAGGCAAAAGCAACAGAAATGGGCCCCATCTGGAGGCCAAGGGCCGGGGAGATGGCTCAGTGCAATAAGCGCTTCCCTGGAGGCTAGAGGTAGGAAGTCGGTGTGATCCGGGACACATTTCAGGGGACTCTCTCCTTGCCACTTCCGGCTTCTTGTGGCCATCAGCATTCTTTGGCTTGTGGCCACCTCTGTGTCTTCTTGTGGCTTTCTCTGCCTCTCTGTCTTCTCTTGAATGTCTCGAGTTCCCCTCTAGTGCTCTGTTGTGGGGACACTTGTTGCTGGACTCGGGTAACCCAGGGCGATCCCATGCAAAGATCATCAATTTAGTAACATCTGAAGGGTCCTGTGGTGATGTTGACCTAAAATGCCCCCCTCCCCCCAGGTCTCCTGTGCTCAGAAGTGGGTCTTTTGGAAAGGAATTGGACCTTGGGGGCGCCACACTCACCCATAAATGGATGCAACGGCAAGCTCGTGGTGAACGCGCGGTCAGGGGGCGGGGCGCTGGGGCGGTGGCCTCCCGCCCAGCTCCTCTCCGGCCTCTCTGCTTCCTGACTGCCGTGAGGTAAGCGACTTCCTTCCGCAGTGCAGCTCCTGCCTTGGAGTCGACCGGCCATGGATGGAGCCCTCTGTAACCGAGAGGAAATGAATCCCTCCGGCTTACACTGTGGGTGTCACGCATTTTGTCCTCGCCCTGGGAAATTGACTACTACACAGCTTTTTTCAGATAAGATCACAGTTCCTAGTTCTAAGGATGCGGGCGTAAGGGATGTGGATATTCTTTCTGGAGGCCGCCCCTGAGCCCGCAACAGTCTTATAAAGCTCTTCTGTCCCCCCCCTCCCTTTCTTCCACTTCACTCGAAACCCAGGTTCCCTACCATGCCTTAAACAGTACATTCTTAACCTTTGCACCTTCTCTCCTCGGATAAGCCAGTGGTTGGCCCTCATCCTTCCAAGTCTCTGTTCAGACTCCACTTGCTCACCAGTACAGCCCTGGCCCCCTGCTGGAGCCTTCCTGCCTCTCCTGCCTCCCTTCTTTTTCCTGCTTCATCTCTTATGTGCTCACTGCCCATCCCCCATTAAAATGAACCTCCACCAGGGCAGGGACTCCTCTGTTTTGTTCACTGATCTGGCCTAAGGTCTCAAATAGAGCCTGGCACGCAGCAGGAGCTGAACTAGCATGCGTCAAATACAGGTATGAATAGGCGAGGCGCTGTGCTGCGTGGGAACACACAGCAGCCATGGGGACATCGTCCTGTGCCCTCAGAGCTTACTGTGTGGGACAGAGGCTGTGGCCTTCTATAGCTGCCCTGCTCAGCAGAGGGTTAAGAGATGGGCTTTCACCTGCTTAGCAAACTTGTCAAGAGCCGCTCGTGGGTTCTTGGCCCTGAAGCTAGGGCAGGGTCCTCCCAGGCAGATGAAAGGTGACCAGGGAGGGTCATAGCCCTAGTGGCCAGCAGTGCATCGAAGAGGCTCGGCAGAGATTCGTTGAGTGAATGAGTCGCCTTCTTCATTTCCACCTCCCTCCCTTTTCTTACTCCCTACAATGGGGCCAGTCAAGGCAGGCCTGCATGTGTTAGCCCAGTGTGGACTCCTGCCCTGCAACCCCAGTGTGCCTGGGTGAGGGGTCCCCAGGGTCTGTAGCAAGCCCCTCCCTGCCTGGGTGCAGGGTGGAAGTAGGAATCACCCAGCATAAGCTCCACTGAGGGGTGCAGGGTCACCAGCTGAGGCCCCTGCTGGGGACGCGTCCGGCCTTTGTCCAGCTGTGCCCTAAATCTTGCTGACTTCAGTGGCCCAAGGCCATGACACAGGTGGTCTGGCTGGCCTGCCCATTCCTGCCCATAGAGGCCTTGGGGCTGTGCTGCGCAGCTGTGATGCTGAGCCCAGGAGCACCAGGCCAAAGGCCATGTCATCCACCCGGGGCTGAGCCTCTCACCCACGCATCCACATATCACCAAGTCGTCTGCCATCCCCTCTGCCACCTGTAGCTCCAACCTGGCCCCGTACCTGCTGCCACACACCTGCTCTCCAGGGGCATCTCCTCCAGCTCCCAGAGGTTTGGGGAGCCCATACCCACCCTCCAGGGAGAGGAGCAGCTGGCGAAGGCATAGCCCTTGTGCTCCCTGCGGTGGCTTGTGCAGGGCACGCATCTTCTGTCCCCTCCCAGGCGCCAAGTAAAGGTTGCTGTCCAGGAAATTTGGGGCAGATCTATTCCTCAGGGGGTCCCCAGAAGCTGAGTGTGGTAAAGCAGACCCTGACATCTACAGCAGGGGTGGGGAACCCCTCAGGCCAGAGCACAACACAGGAAGTCAAGCCCAGTTCCTGTCTGGCTTCTTAGCAGCAGGCGGACTTGCTCTGGGCAGCGGATGGTGGCCTGGGTGTCACACTAGCCTTGCCCACTGCCACCTCCCACAATCTGTCCTGCCCCTGAGGGAGGCCAGGCTCTATGACTCCCACAGGCAGGTTGTGAAGGGCACACTGCCCACCCGCCTGCCACTGCAGCCCGGCACACTCGTCAAAGGCAGTAATTGTTGGGAGAAATTTGCCAGCAGAGTAAAATAAAGAGCCTTGAAGGTAGAGAGAGTCAGAGCTGCCGATAAGAAGCCGTTCTATATAGACCTTCATTCCCTGGATTGAGCAGAGAACAAGGAGAGTGTTTTTTCCCCTTGTCATCTGAGCCAAAGCCTTTATGCTCCAGGAAGGCTAGCATCGGTGGTGTTTGAGAGATTGGTGGGAGTGCAACTAGGGGCTGGGGAGACCTGGCTGCCCACACCCTAAGTGGAAGTGGGGGGCTCTTGCCTTCCTGAACCCCCAGGGATCTCCCGTGCCCTAGCTGTCCTCTCCCCGCGTCCATCCCCACCCACCCAGCTGCAGAGCCCGGGCGCTGGCCAGGCAGCCCCAAGGACCTGGCTCCCCTCCTCCGCAGCAGGGCACAAGGAGGTTGTGTGGGATTCTCTGCTGGACCCCAGTAGCTCTCCATCTTTTCCACCTTGCAAGTCTCTTCTTTTTATGTGATCTGGTTTAGGAACTAAGGCTCCTGGTAGGCTGTTGAGAAAAGGGATGAGACAAAGGGAAAAGACAGACAAAAGGTGTCTGCTCTCCTGCCGTATTTGCAAACACGGGCTCCCCTGCACTGGTTTCTCTGAGAGCTGCTTTTCCCACTGCCCAGCACTGGCTATGAACATTGTTCTCCACAGCCTCCGCCGTTCCGTGGCCAGCTGGTCTGTGGGGCCCCACATGACAGCGGCTGTGATTTCTTACTCAACGACTGGGAACATTCAACACGGCGGCAGTGACTGTGCGCTGTGCTCGCGTGCGTACATAAAATTCCCCTTTTATGAATCACAACAGCATCTTCATATCCTCAAAAATGGTCTTATGTAGATGAGAGAGACACATCATCTGTCTGCTCTGCAGGTGATCGAGAGAGAGTGTGGACCCCTCGTGAACAATCTTGGGCACTTGAGGGGTTGGGGTGGGGCCCCGCGGTGTGTGTCGAGGTTTGAGGAGGGATGAGTCTGGTCCACAGCATGGTGGTTGTGATTTGCTTCCAGATTCCCTCTCCTCAGTGGCAGTCACGGCCCAGCCCCTCTTCTCCTGCCCTCCACTTGCATGCTCACCCTGAGCTGTCACCCACAACGACATCAATGAGGAGGCAGAACACATGCAAGGGCAGTTTGGTGGCTGAGCCAGAAAAGATGCAGGCTCCCCCAGGACCCCAAGATCAGCCTGGGTGAGTCTGGGCGGGGGCACGGAGGAGTAGCAGGAGTCTCAGCAGGTGAAAGTCTCCAGAAACGGAAGTGGGAAACTCTGAGATGCCACCTCCTTCCTTGTGTGACCACGAGCCTGCGAGACCACAGACTCCACAGTGGGCTTGGGGAAATCCCACGGGGCAGGGCCCAGCAGGTCATGGTCTGACGCTGCCAAGGAGCATTCTAATGTCCATCGGGCCCTGTCCCTCTGCTTGCTGGCTCGGGTGGCTCTCAGACTCAGACTCTTACAGTGGTCTGCAAGGCTTGGCCTCTTCCATCCCACTCTGTCGTTCTTTTCCTTCCCCAAGCCCCAGCTCCAGGGTCCACTTTGTTGTTCTTAGAACACACAAGCCCAGGCCTACTTCAGGGCCTTTGTACTGCCTGTTCCTTCTGTTGAAATGGATCTTTCACTAGACCTTTGTATTCTAGCCCATTACTCAGATATCTCCCATCATACAGCTCCTCCTAATGCCAAGTAACTGGCCAGTTCTTTTTTTTTTTTTTTTTTTTTGTCTTTTTTTTTTGAGACAGGGTCTCACTATGCAGTTCAGGCTGGCTTTAAGCTCACTTTGTAGCTCAGGCTGGTCTCGAAGTCACAACAATCCTCCTGCCTCAGCCTCCCGAGTGCTGGGATTACAGGCATGCGCCACCATGCCCGGCTTTTTTTTTTTTTTTTTTTTTTGCCAGTTCTTTTATTTAGTCTAAAGTTATCTGTCTCACCTTTCACCCACTCAGATGTTCTTATTTTTATATTTGTGTATGTGTTTAGCATCTATCTCTTTCCCTGACTAGAAGATACAGTGTTCCTACAACAGAACCTGGTATACAGTAGGTGCTCAATAAATGACATACAGTAGGTGCTCAATAACTACCTGCTGTATAAATGAACAAGGATGCGATTCTTGCTTGTGTCGTTGAGAAACTTTAGACATACAGGGGAATGTAAAGCACTCATTTTTCTGCTCTAGGGCCAGTCAGTTGATAGAGGCTTCCCAGAGCTGCACAAGGTTGAGAAAGGTATGAGGCCACAGACAAACTCTGCAGTGGATTAGTAATGTCTACCATGGGCACAGTCATAGGCAAAGCTTTGTGTCATATATCTGCTGTGCTTGGAATACATTGGAGGCCCCTGGAATTAAGATAGGGGCTCTCTGGTTTCCTATGAGAGAGTCAGCATCCAGTGCAGGCTGGGTGCTTGGTTGTGACAAATGCTGGCTGACTGGCTAGTGGGGAAATATCTGACTTTGAGGCTCACACTCCTGAAAAGGAGAGAAAACATCTAAGCCAATGGCTTTCGATTTTTTAGAAAACTCTGCTATATTTCCTTCAAAGGACAACTTACTTGAAGCCTGCTGTATCAGGCGATGAAAGCAAAGCCTCTCTGGCTGAAGGGGCTTGGGGCCCAAGAGCCCCACCTGCCTGCACCCTGGCTCCCAAAGACATCTTGCAGGAACCCAGTGGCTTCCCAGAAACACAGTGTGAGAACCTTGGGTGAGAATCCCAAGGTCCAGAGAGGAGATGCCTTACACAGCAACCTACTAGGGTAGTCTTAGCTCTGGATTGGGCTTTGAAGCCAAGAAAAGACAGGCCCCACCTCCCCGGGGGCTGGTGGACAGCAGGGCAGCTATTTCATGCAAGTCCTGCAAGGGGACCCATCATGGGCCTTCCGGGCACCCCCTAGCACCCCCCTAAAAGGGGGCAAGAGCTTCTGCTCTATTTATCCTGCTCTTGGAGCCCTGAGGCTGGGCATCAGAAAACAGCTTCCTCTCCCTGGCTGTGCTTTATTAATTAAAGCACTTCCCCTCTTTGGTAGCAGCTGCTTCGAAAGAACTTAGTGAATATTTAATTCATTCTGAGCTGCCCCCTTCCTGGCTCCCCCAACACCTCCCTCCTTCAAAGTGTATCTGTTCCCTGGAAACTCTCCCAGGGGCAGCAGCAGGGCGAGGCCAGGTCCCTCTCTTCTGCAGAGCTGCAGGCTTCAAGCAGCCTCTGTGGCATTTGTCTTGCAGCTGGAGAACCCACAGGAAGGGGTGGGCCTGGGTATGCACCAGGTTCAGCAACCTGAGGTGTGACGAGGGCTGATTCTTTGAGCTACTGCATAGAAATTTAACGACCATCTTCCAGAGCCATTTAGAGACAAAAAGTGAGGACATTGCTGACTCAACAATAGTGATTAGAGGCTTCAATGCCCCAGTTGCATGCTAGGGGGTGCTGCTGGCTCCCTCTGGAGGGGAACCCGAGGAAGGGGTTCCTGGTGGAGTAGACCTTGTCCTTTTCATGGCTGTAGTCAGCAGGCTGGAAGGACCTGTTCCCCTTTATCTCAGCATGGGCTTACGTCCTGTAGCATCTCATGGACCAGTGACAGATGACAGCCTGTGAAACACCAGGGTCCCCAGGCCCAAAGCTGGGCTCTGTGAACCCAGCACTGATCCTAGACCCCTTTTCCAAGGGAGTGCTAGGGCTGTCCATTCATGGCACCCCCTGACCCGTGATGTCCCTAACTAAGCCTACAGGGCTGTTCCCATGGCCCTCAGTCAGGGTGCCGAGCGAGTGGTGGCCACAGTCACAGCCCGAGCAGAGCTCATCAGAGACCTCAGAGCCGGTGCCCTGCCAGTGTGTAGATGGCTGGGCAAAGTGGGCCACAGCCACTTTCCTGAGTCCTCACCCAACTCTAAGGGACAGGTGCCATTTCACGGATGAGAAGAGACTGAGGCAGGCTACGAGTGCGTCCTTGCTCAGTTGCTCAGTATGGGCCACAAGTGCCCATCTAGTCTGCAGGACAACACTGTGCCTACACTAGCTGCACAGAGTAGCCCCCACTTGTCACTCCAGGGCAGTACCCAGCCAGAGGAGAGGGGTCAGCAGACTGGGCTTGAGCCCTATGTGTCCCTGGGCACGCCACTAAGCCTCTTTCTGCCTCAGTTTCTTCATTGTGAAGATAGGGCCTGTGCTTACCTGCAAAGGTTGCTGTGAGGATTCTTTATTTAGAGAACAAATATTCACAGGGCGTTTCCATGGTCTGGACGGACCCTGGCCTCGTGCGTTGATGGTTTGGTGTGTGAGGACAAGAAGAAGAGCCGCAGGAAGAGGCCCTGTGTGTGTGCCTGACCCACCCCACCCCTTGAACGCTGTAGTCACAGCAGCCGGAGTCACAGGCTTTAATGGGAGAGGGGGCTGGGTGGGCCTACCCTGGAGGATAGGGCCTGAGTTGAGGGTGTCTATCCCCAAGGTCTTTCTGCAGACCCTGGCTGTCCTTAGAGTAGATCACAGGGGAGGCTAATGCCAGAGTGTTACATGAACAGCCCAGCAGAAGCAGTGTCTGTTACATGTTTGTTATTCATTTGAAATCATTCTTCTGTAATCAGGCGGAGAGGGGCCATTGTAGTCTGTGGAAGAAGTGGCCTGCTCCCTCCTAGAAGCAAACATTGCCCATTTAGACGCTTGTTCCCGTGGCAGGGACTTCTTTTCCTTTTCCTGCCAGGAGGTGTTCTTGGGGATCACACCCCCCCATGGACAGGTGGGGGTGATGAGCAAGGAGGACAAGAAAGGGGGGAAGGAGAGAGAAGAGAGAGAAAGGGGACAGGTGGGAGGAGAGAGGGAGGAGGGGCGAGGAGAAGGGGAGCACCATTGGTGGGGCTGAACTTGCTCAGTCCCTTCCTGGGGTCCCCACGTAGCTCCCTCCCAGGGAGGCTCCACATGGGCTTCAAAGAAGTGGTTATTTTGGGTGGCAGTGTGATAGGGAGCTTGGAAAGCAGGAAATTGAGTGGTGATTAAGGTTGTAATAAGTTGACAACATCAAATATCATTACCCCTAGAATATGCAAATGATCACGTCTTTACCGGGATTTGCCATGCAAATACCAATTAACAGGGAAAGTATTTGCCTTGCGAGGAGGAGGCTGGCTTTCCTTCCCATGCCCCCTACTATCCCTGTAAAAGGGTAAACAAGCAGGAGGAGACAGCAAAGTCACCTGCGCAGGAGAGGAGGCAGGGAGCAGGCCGCCAGGGAGGGCGACCCCTGGCCTCCAGGAAGGCTGCCTAGGACCCTCCTGCCCGGACTCCGTCTCCACACCCGCCTCAGGGGCTGCCAGAGGTTTCTTGGCCCAGGCTGTGGGCTATGCTTTACGTTCATCCCAGCCTAGCAGCCACCACTGTCAGAAACACATCTTTTGTAGCTGGGGCTACCTAGGCCATGGCACCTTGCAGGGGAGGAGCCCTTCTGGGGCTAGGGACCATGTCCTGGCGCTGCTGTGCCTTGGAGGTGATACCTGAAGGGTCCAGGGTGGAGGGCGTGGAGGTTCTGGAAAGGAGTCCCTGGTGCTTCCTGCTTTTGGTCGGGTCTTTATGCCCCGTCCCACATACCTAGCACCAGGCGCTGGTCCTGAAATGCAGTAACTGAGAGGGTGCGCAGAGTTTGGGCTGAGCCTCAGGTGGGAGGAAAGAAAGGAAGGGCTTTATGGAGAGGAAGGTGAGAGAGGCGCCACGTAGGGGCAGACCCTGCGTTGGATCCCGGCATCCGCCCGTCCCTTCGAACCCAGCTGTCCAGCTCCAGTCCTCTCTCCTGTCCTCCAAAACACATGCCATTCTATCACCCAAGCCATCAACCTGACCAACCCCCATGGCCACAAGTCACTCGGCCCATCTGTCTATCTCTTGCCCAGGGCAACTCCTCCGCTTGCCACCCACCTGTCACCTCAGGCACAGGCCTGGGGTGGGACAAATGGTCCGTCCTAGGTGACACTTGCTCCCTAGGTTTTCTGAGAAGCCAGTGCAGCCCAGTAGACAGGAGAGCCCTGGGGTAGGAGCTGAGCCAGAGAAGTGACCTGCGAGGACCAGAGGGGCCCAGCAAGCCACGTGTAAGTCTGGAAGCAAGGGTCAGCTGCTCAGGGGTCTTCCCTTGTTCTACCCCATCTGCTTCAGAGGAAAGTCCACGTGGGGAGCTGGAGCCCCAGCACTGCGGCTGTTGGGCACAGCCTCAGAGAGCTGGCCCCCAGGAATTTGTCTTTCTGCCTCCCGAGACCCCAGCTCGCTGGCCACTTACCCTTGGGGCTGCAAAGGCAAGGGAGGGTTTTCTGCAGCCCCGATCCAGCCAGAGGCCTTCAGTGGCTTCCAGACAGTCACCTCAAGGAATGCTTTCGATCATCTGGATCCGGGTCTTATTAATGAACCCAATCCCTTAAATCCCTGGGGATTTGCTCTGCTGACTAACAGGGGTGCCCTCCCCAGTTCCTGGGAGCTTCCCTGCCAGGTGAGGCTTCCCTGCCACTGCCTCCTGGCTCTGCAGCCACTCGGAAAAGTGGCCAGACCCACCCCGCCCTGTCCCCTGGTCATCAGGTTGGGGTACCCAGCTTAGGGCACAGGCCCGGGCTGGCTGAGCGGGGTCATTAGTGCGGCCACCCAGCTGACAGAGCTGTCACAAGGTCCGATGCAATTTCATGCCCTGTTTCCTCCCTCCTTGATCTACAGTTTCTGCTCTATTTGTCCAAAATGAACAGAGATGAAGCGAAATGAATTAGCCGCTCTTTCTCCTCTCCCCCCTTTGCCTCTGGCCACCTTCTTTGTGCTCTGCCCTCCTCGCCCAGGGCTCTTTGGCCAGGCCTCAGCTCTGCTCTTCCAATTCCCATTTTCCTTGCATCACTAAAATCTGCAACCCCGAGCTAGGCCCAGTGAGGGATGCCCTGGTCCCAGCTTCTGGAGGCTGAGGCTGGAGGATGTTGTAAGCCCAGGAGCTCAAGACCAGCCCGGGCAACACAGTAAGAATCCATCTCTAAATAAATAAATAAATAAATAAATAAATAAATAAATAAATAAATAAATAAATAAATAAATTTAAAATCCACAACTCCACCTGGCACTTAACCCCCAGTCACTCACACAGCCACTCAACAAATATTCTCTGTGCAACCCACCAGGGCAGGTACCTGTCATTCCTGCCTCTCCCCATGCCATCCTACCTGGGCAGGCATTGCCTGAGCCTCGTCATGTGACAAGTGCCCTGCTCAGAGCCCGAGTCCCTGGGAAGGATGGGCTACATTTCCTCTAGCCTGGAGTGCCCATTTCTGTCTCCACTCAGGCAGATAGGGCTGGGCCCCAGAATGCCCCCTAAATGTCAGGCTATAACCCCAGCTGGGCACTACCCTAACCCCAACCACAGGCTTGCATGGCCCTGGAGCTCGTGTCTATCTCTTCTCTGAAGATGGTGCTGTCACCGAGTGCTGAGGCCCTGAGCCCTGATCCATGCAGCCACTGTGGTGGTGGCAGGAAGGTGGCTGTGGTCCAGCCTGTGCCACACCCTCTCCATTGGGCTGGGCCTGCTCACCCTCAGCAGGCAGGAGATTAAGCCTGGGTCCGTGAAAAGGCAGCCTCCAGGACCAGCCCCGGCCTCTGCATGGAACAAAGGGACAGCTGGGGTGCCGAGGATAGAGAAGGCCCAGGGGACACACAGGAGACATGCAGAGCATCACAGGAAAGGGACCTCCTGGGGACTGATGGAAGGACAGGAATGGAGAGAGAGAGAGAGAGAGAGAGAGAGAGAGAGAGAGAGACAGAGAGAGACAGAGAGAGACAGAGACAGAGAGACAAAGACAGAGACAGAGACAGAGACAGAGAGACAGAGAGGCAAGACAGGCTTCCAAGAGAGAGAAAACTCCTGGTGGGACACGAGAGAAAGAGAAGGCAGAGAGACGGAGAAAGACCAAGAAGCAAGAGTTAGCAGAGAACAGAGACAGAGACACAGGGACGGAGAGAAAGCAAGCTGGAAGCACCAGGAGAGGGACCCAGAGAGACAGGCTGACCCACTGTGGTGGTGGCCACCCCATCCTGCCCTCTGCTATCCCCTTACTTCCTAGTGAAGGAAGGGATCTGTTTGTCTTAAGTGTCTCTTCCCTTCTTCTCTTGGTCCCAGGAGGAATCTTTCTCTTTCTTTTGTCCATTTATGTATTGGGTACAGGGTCTCACTATGCAGGTTGGACTCACAGTGATCCGCATGTTTGCAGCCTCCCCAGCGCTGGGATTACAGGTGCGTAGCACCACAGCGGACTCGTTGGCCAGCTCAGCGTGCCCTTTGGGTGGGGCTGGTGTAGCATCTCTCTCTCTCTCTCTCTCTCTCTCTCTCTTTCAGTCTGTTTAAAAATTATTTATTTATTTGATACAGGGTCTTGCTACACGGTTCAGAGTTGTAGTGGTCCTCCTGTCTCTGCCTCCCCAGTACTGTGGTTACAGGCATACACCACCGTGCCCAGTTTCAGGTCCAGGCGTGGTGTACCTGCCTGGCATGTGGTACCAGGAACTGAACTCAGGCACTTACCAGGCAGGTGCTCAGACTGCCAAGATAACTCCCCAGCCCTCTGTCCATCTGTTTTGAAACAGGGTTTCACCGGGAAGAAGTTCAGGCTGACCTCAAACTCACAGCAGTCCTCCTGCCTCAGCCTCCTGAGTGCTAGGGTTAAAGGTATGCACCACTATACCCAGTATGAGTTCAGCAGACTCCCTGAGTTCAGCAGATGCAAATGTCAAGATTGGTAGAAGGTCAGATGGCCACAGGACCTGTCCAGCTCACCTAGCCACTGGCCGGCTTGGGGCCACGCTTGTCATTCCAGGCTGCATGGAGAGGCTTGCCCTCTCGCTGTGGTACAGGCAAGCTGGGAACAGCAGAACCATGAGCGAGTCCAGCAGGGCCTGGGACCCCTGAGCCACCTCCTCCAGTGTGTGAGGCTTCCTTTCTGGAGCAAGGGTGCCTACCCAGGAGGTCAGTGTCGTGGGCAGGACAGGTGCCCTCTCCCCGGGTGTTCCCCTTCTCCCAGAGCAAGAGTCCCCTCAGGGGCTCCTGGGGCCTTGTGCTTAGCTCCGGAGTTTTAACCTCCTCATTTCCAAGCTTCCAAATGCTAGAGCAGGAGCGGCCAGCTCAGAGCCCTCCAGGGCCCAGATGCAGAAGGACAAAGCATGGGCTATGCAGAGTTCTTCAGGGAACAGCGAGGGCTGGAGGTAACTTCCCAACCTGGGGACAGCGACCTACCCAGTGTCAGTCACCATGTGGGCTGTGGCCCAGCATGATTGAATATATATATATATATATATATATATGACAAAAGCCAAAAACCAATAGCAACCATGATACAGAATTTTAAAGTAAGATAATAGGACATTAACAATGGTTATTATATTGTTATGCATAGCATCATTTTTAAAGTAGCTGCTCAGATTACAAGATACAGTCATGAAGGACTGGCCAAATAGCTCAGCAGATTAAAGCACCTGCTTAGGCAGACGCAGGGGCTGGGAGTTGATGCCCTGGGCCTGCCTTGCCAACCTCGCCCCCGGGGTGTGCTGAGACAGCAATTGAGACTGGGCATGGTGGCGCGCGCCTATAATCCCAGTGCTTGGGAGGCTGTAAATAGGCAGATCACTACGAGTCTGGTCTACGAGTGAGACCCTGTAGACCCTGTACTAAATACATTAAAAGCCGGGCGTGGTGGCGCATGCCTATAATCCCAGCACTCGGGAGGCTGAGGCAGGAGGATTGCTGTGAGTTCGAGACCAGCCTGAGCTACAAAGTGAGCTTAAGGCCAGCCTGAACTGCATAGTGAGACCCTGTCTCAAAAAGACAAAAAATAAATAAATAAATAAATAAAAATAAATAAATAAATACATTAAAAACAAGATACAGGCATGCAAAATGGATCAAATAAGATAAGCACAAATGTATTCCTTTCGTTGAAGTACATTGCAGGCCAGTGTTTTAAAACAGACACCAGACTGGGCCCTGTGGCTGTCAGTTTGGAACTATTGTTCTAAATGCCCGAGTTCTAAAGCTCCAGAACTCTCCAGAATGCCACGTTCCCAGTTTTGCACATGGCCATGTGGGATGTGTGGATCCCATTTGCTGGGCTGAAATGATTTCCAAACCACTGCCTTGGACAGAAGGAGCGATAATTACACTCTGACATTAATATTTAAACCACAAACAGCGTTAGCGTGTTAATGCTGTCCCTGAAGGCTCTGGACTCGTTTAAGTTTTATCCTTGTGAGACCTAATTATTGTCAGCAATGAATCCTGGCCAACTACAGGATTAGGGCCAGGGAAGAGGAAGCAGGTGGAGGCTTGGGCTGGTGGATTTCTGGGCTGAGATGCAGGGAGGATTGGGGATGAGGCCCAGGGCTCACCTGGGATCCTTGAGAGGCTTGGGATCCTTGAGAGGCTTGGCTGGGACAAGTAGCTCAGCCGAGTCCTCCAACCATACCTATAATTAGGGATCTTGCCCTGGTGTTTCCCCCAGGAGGAAATTCATGGCAATCTCTGGCCTCCTCTCTGGACATTAAATCCAGAGTCTAGTGCGGCCAGGTGAGTACACTGCCTCTGAGCTATCCCCGGCACATCTTACTTTTAATTTAGAGGCAGGGTCTTTTTAAGCTTCCTAGCCTGGCCTCAAGCTTGCCATCCTCCTGCATGAACCCATGTAACTGGGATTACCGGGTTTGCACCAGAGTGCTGGGCCAGCTTCTGATCTCTAACCCCTTGGTCCAGCCTCGTGGGAAATACCCAGATCTGTCTGGGAGAGACCCACAGGGGAAAATTGGCATTTGTGCTTTCTGTGTTTGTTTAGAGAGAAGAAAATGCCTTGGGTAGGGACTGAGGTGGAGGACACAGGGCCGGGTCAGGTGGGTGCTGGGCAGAGGAGGCTGCTGGGCCCGGAGAATAGGTTCCAGAAGCTTCCATGACTCCTACCTTCTTCCAGATTGCTGAGTGACCCTGGGATGACAAGGTCCTGCCTTGGTCACCACATGGCAGACAGTATCACAGCTGGGGCTCAGAACCTCGTGGCTGCTGAGCCAGGAGCCCTGGGGACACAGTCGGGAAACTTCTGTCCCTGTTTGTGGCCACATTTGACCTGGAGAAGAGGTGGGGAGCAGGAATGCTGAAACAACCCACAAACAGAGCTTGGGGTTTGGGTCCCAGGGGCTGAGGTGTAGAGCCCTGGCGGTGGCTATGGGGCCCAGCGCTGCCCTCTCCTCAGCTCCCCCTGCCAGCCTGGTTGAGCAGCTTGGCTAGCTCTAATTTCTGCCTCTGCACAGTGAGATGGTTCCTGGGGTGCAGGGCTTGACTGAGAGTCAAGTGAGAAAATGCAAACCCAGAAGCTGGCCCCCAGCGAGGGCTTGGGGAGCACTGGCCCCCAGTCTTCTTTCATTGCTTCCCATACTTGCCAAGGCTGATTGCCTAGAAGCAGAGCAAATGTGCTGCGGTCCTTCCCCACAGCAACACACAGCCCCTGCCGCCCCACAGACCCCCTAAGACTCCCCAGTGCCCTGGGGCCTTGCTCCCCACCTGCAAGCTGCCCCCCTCCCAGCCTACCCTGGCAAAGCACAGCCTGTGAATTTTCTCAGTTTATCTCAGGGAAAGAAAGGCCCAAGATCGATGCCCTTGGGGGAATCTGCTAGAGGAGTGATGGGGGCATAACTCAGCCACAGCCTCCCTGGTGGGCACGGAGCTATGAACCACAGCCATGGTCACTGAGAACCCAAGAGGCACCAGGCAGGGAGCCGAGCTCCCGCCAGCCTGGACTTCCAGCTTGGGGACCAGAATCTGAGAGGGAGCCACATCACCAAGGACAACAAGTAGGGAGTCATCAGCCTGCTCCCCGCAAGCCAGGACAGAGTTCAAGTAGCCAAAGGAAGCTGCCCCTGCCCCGGCCCATGCTGCCTCTGCCTGGGTACCTCAGGCATCTCCCAGGGCAGACAGTGCACAAGCCCTCTGCTCCAGCAATTCCACTCCCAGAGATGCCCCTGCAGAGAGACCCACTGTGCGTACCAGGATCTGCGTGCCAGGTCAGGTGGCATCAGGGCACAGTGGCCAAGGGACAAGAGGTCATGTGATGTCCCTGCTTCTCCACCAGGGGAAGAGGGGATGAGGAACAGAGAAAGATCTAGAAGAATGCAGCCTTAAAGAGGGAAGGCGGACACCACTCAACCCATTCAGATGCGATGCCCAGGGAAAGTCAGTCAGGGTCATGGGGACAAGAGGGAGAAGAGAGGTGGCCAGGAGCTTGGGGGCAGGGGCCTGGGGCTGGTGTTTAGTGGGGATAATTTCAGCCTGGGAAGTTGAAGGTGTTCCAGAATGATCACTGCATTTAATTCCACTGCACCAAACACTCAGAAATGGTTAAAATGATAAATTTTAGCTTACACAACAAAAAGAAGAAAGTTGAACAGGGCAACATTAGGGGAAAAGTTACCCTAATCCTGGTCCTGCTTGTTTTTTTTTTTTTTTTTTTTTTTTTTTTTTTTGTGGTACCAGGGATCAAACTCAGGACACTTATTCCACTGAGCTATCTCCCTAGCCCCTGCTTGAATTTTTAAAAATCCTATATATGGATTATGTTTTTAAAAATGTAAAGGGCTAGGGTTATAACTCAGCACACAGTGCCTGCCTGGAGAGCACAAGGTCTTGAGTTTGATTCCTGGTACAAAAACAAATCAAAACAAAAGGTGTATTTAAAACAGTCATGCCACGGAGACACCTCCCCAGCCACACGTGGCACAGCCCACCTGGCTGGGAGGCAGAAGGTGCAAAGAGGCCAGCGTACCATGTGGGTTTGGCACCAGGGCTCATTTCCTGGGTGAGCTGGAGAGACCAGGAGGGACCCTGGTCCTCCTCTCCAGGCTTCTGTCAGTGTCTACTCTGCACCCAGAAGAATCGTGTCCCAGCCCACCCTTCCTGCCTGCAGCCACTGACTTTCTTTTTTTTTTTTTTTTTTTGTCTTTTTTTTTTGAGACAGGGTCTCACTGTGCAGTTCAGGCTGGCCTTAAGCTCACTTTGTAGCTCAGGCTGGTCTTGAACTCACAACAATCTTCTTGCCTCAGCCTCCCTAGTGCTGGGATTACAGACATGTGCCACCACGCCCGGCTGCCACTGACTTTCTGACCTTGGTTAGCAGTGCCAGGCCATGGCTGAGCAGGACAGCAGTGTGGCAGGCAAGCATCCTCAGGGTGGTGTGAGTGGCCCCTGTGTTGGGGTCAGAGTGGCCCTGTAATGAGGAATGGGCGGCCTGAGCCATCTGCCACAGCCAGTGCCAGCCCTTCTTTCGCTCGGGCCATGTGCTGGCCAGTGCTGTGGGGCAGAGCACCTCCCAGCCCCTGCTTCCCCCACCTGTCCCCAGCTCTGCACAGCACAGGCTATGCCGGGAGCAGCTCCTCTGCTGCCCAGTGTGGCTGCCGCGGGCCGGCCGAGGCCATTAGCAGTGCGCACAGTGACTGCTTGCTGCAGTAGCGTGAGTCACTCCCACAGCAAAGTAGGGGTGTCCAGGACTCTGAGGGAAAAGCACTTGTCCAGACGGGCGGTGCCAGGAGGAGAGCCTGCTGCGCAGTCCCTGGGAGGGGTGTGTGAGGAGGCCAGGACAAGTGCAGGGCTTGGTTCTTCCCCCAGAGAGGCAGAGAGCAGGGACTGCAGGGGAGGAGGCGTGGGAAGTCGGGAGAAGCGTCAGTCATACAGGAGGGTGAGGAATGGAAGCAATGGGCAGTTTCAGCTTGGACACCAGGAACCCCATTTTTTAGGGAAAATAAAGAGCAGGAGTGAAGAGTTGGCCAGAGCTGGGCGCAGGTAGACAGGCCAGGACCTCTGCGTCCCTCAGGTGCCACCACGTGCCTCCTCTGTCACCTTTTGCCCTGATTGCTGCACGGCCTCCTTTCCTCTGTCACCTTTTGCCCTGCTTTCTGCACGGCCTCCTTTCCTCGCTTCTCAGGATCCATCTGTTCACAGGACATCTGCTTAACATTCCCTGGGAAAGGTTTAAATTGGAGCAAGAATTAATTGCAAGGGAGAGACGTTGCCCCGGGCTCCAGTTAGGCACTGGACAGACAGCTGACACTGAGCGCAGATGCCGTGCTCCTGATCTGCCGTGTGCCTCCTGCCTTTGGCCTCCTGACATCCCGCCTGCGCTGCAAGAGAAGACCGAGGTCTTGTGACAGATCCACGGCCAGCCTGAGCCCCACAAGCAAATCGAGCGCTTTGCTGCCAGAGGATAAAAGCAAACCCTGCACAGGTGGCCCAAACAGCACCCCAGCCCCCTCCTGCTGATCCAAATCCTCCCGAACAAGGGCAGGGCTGCCATGCTTGGCCCACTGACATCACAAACTGATAGGAAAACAAAGGGTCTAAGGAGCCGCTGGCTTGTCCAGGGGCCCACGGCTAATAGGAAAGCTGAACTTGACCCCTGATCAATTGAATCCATTGTCTTATTCCATTGTCCTGTCACCATGGCCGAAGGGAAGCTGGGGACATCTTTGGCACATCTAGAAAAACGTGCACTTACCAGATTCTCCGGAGACCAGAGCCAAATTTGATCATTGAATCCCTGGCCCACCTCTGTCCAGTGGTCATGCCTGCTCCGTCCCAGTTTCCATCCTTTCACTAGTGGGGAACAACCTTGGTAGGGGACCCAACAGGCACTCTGGGCTCCAGGCTGCAACGGTGATCCTGGGCAAGCCACTGTCCCTTTCTGGCCTTGGTTTCCTCATCCATCACTTGGGGATCCAGCCTTCCCCTCACCTACATCGATAAGCCTGCGTGCTTGGAAGGAAAGTGACCAAGAGGTGATGGGGCCTACGCAGTGGAAAGGGCTGAGCAAGGCCGTGAGTGGTGGGAAGGGTGGTGGGGAGATGAGGAGGAGAATGGGGCTCTTGGCTCTGCCCTCCGAGGTGTGTTCGCTCCCAGGCCACCCCCAGCCATCGGTCATCTTGGTCACTGAGGAGGCCCAGTGGCCCAGAGGAGAGCCGTGGGCTCAGCTGCAGTGTGGCCCCTGATTCCCCCGAGGAGACGTCTCCCCTCTTTGTCACCCTGGGCCTCTGTTGGGGGCCCCCACCCAGGCCGAGCCCAGTGCCATTCCTGCCCAGGGCAGGCCCACATTCAAGGGACCCCCTCTCCCCCATTCTCACCTGATCGTGGTGTTCCTCTGCACACCGTGCAACCCCAACAGAGACGCCCATGCTGCACAGGACGTTACCCCCGGCAGGCTGCTCAAGACTGCCGGGCAATGCCCGAGATGGGTGAGAGCCCTGCCAGACAACGACGTCAAGAGGACCAGATGACCTTACCCAGAGCATCGCAGGCCGCGGAGCTTTAATTTATTTAATCAATTTCGGCCCCTGGGCTGAGGAAGGAAAACGGTAGGATATTAAATCTGTCGCCCTCGCCAATCTGTCATAGGGATGTCAGTGCACATTGATTCTCCTCCTCTCGCCTTTATTAACTGCCTCCTCTGGGGCTGCCGGCTCCGCTAGTGCCAGGCTGGACCCTGCTGAGAGCAGGGATTGCAGATGGCGGGAGAGGTGTGGCAGGGGCCGGGTTGGGGCAGGAGGACCTTTCAGGGGACAATTACAATAAGAAAACTTTCAGAGTTGGCAGGCTGGGCCCCTGAGGATCATGCATAATCTGTGCTTTACTATTGGCAAAGAGGACACTGAGTTCAGAGAGCAGCAGGGAGCTGGCTCCACCGCACAGCTCGACAGGGGCAGGGTTGGAGCTAGAATCCAGATTCCGATGCCAGGCAGGGTTGCTTTTATTCATTGAATCAATGGATTTTCCACTAAGTTTTGATGCTGGCTGTAGTAACAAAAAACCACTGCTCAGTAGTTTAAAACAGCACAGACGCACTGGGCACCGTGGTGCACACCTGGGATCCTACCTACTTGGGAAGCTGAGGCAGGAGGATTGCAAGTCCAAACCAGCCTCAGCAATTTAATAAGACCTTTATCTGAAAACAGAACTGTAAGGATGGCTGGCTAGGGGTGTAGCGCAAGGGTAGAGCACATGCCTAGCTCGGGCTCAATCTGCAGCACCAATACATAAGCAGATGAATTGCAGAGGTATCACCCGGAAGCTCTGGAGGTCAGAAGTCTGGAATGACTCTCGCCGGGCTAACATCAAGGTGTCGGTGAGACCCGGCGCCTTCTAGAGGCAGCGAGGGTGAAGCCGGCTCAGGGCCTTTGCCGTTTCCTTGACGCCGACTGGATTCCTTGGGTTGTGGCCCTTTCCGTGTTCAAAGCTAGTGAGGCAGAAGTCTGTCTCATCCCATGCTGCCTCTCCTGCCTCTCTCTTCTGTTGCGGTCCACCCAGGTTGTCTCCCCACCTCGAGGTCAGCTGACCACAGACCCTAATTCCCCCAGTAAACTTGGACCCCACTTTACCACTACATTCATAGCTTTGGGAGACGAGGACAAGGAGGTGTTTGGGGGCCACAGTCTGCTGACAGAATCCTATGACCATCCCCCTTCCCCACACCAGCAGCGAGTACCTCACTTCATGTTTTAACAACTCCGCGATGCAGCACTCAGCCCATTATGCAGATGAGAAAACTGAGCCCACAGAGGCTGAGACTTGGAAAAGCACAGGGCTGCTTGGTGGTACTGCTGGGACACAGATTAGGGAGCCCTGGATCCCAGAGGTTGGGCCCCTCTGACTGTTGCCCTGAGAATCTGGACCAGCAACCATCCAGGGAGGGGCGGCCTGGAATGGCCTGATGTGGATCCAGGGGAGAAGGGTGGGACGCCAAAAGGATTGCTGCAGCCTCAGCCCAGGAAGCTGCACTTTGGAAAAAGAGGAACTGGGATGTCTCCCAGACTTTGGGAGACCCTTTTCTACTCTAAATAATCGTGTGTCCTCCCCACTCCCTCTCCCCACCTCACTCTCCCTCGGAAGATTTATTTGCTCATGAAATTGAAGGCCTTTTTCTTTGGCACCATTTTCTGTTCAGCTTAGACAAATATTTAGCAGCCAGACCTGACCTTAATTTCCTTAAATATCAGGGGGTGAAAGATGGGACGCCTGGCCAGCAGGGAGGACGCATGCTCCAAGTGGGGACAAGGACTGCGATGGCCTACCCCTTCTCTTACTGGGGACCTCTCCCTGTGGCCATCCAGGTCTCCTCCAGGGAAAACTGGCCAGTGCTCCTCCACCAAGTCTGCCAGAAGAAGCAGGGTGCTGATGGCAGGGTTCCAGACACTCTGTGCGTGAAGGTTCTGGCATTCTGGGCCGGGCCTGTCTGCACAGTGGTTACAGAGGAGTCACTGAGCCCCCTGCCCTGAGGGCTCCTGCCCTGGGGTACAAGTGGGATTGTTGGCGGGTAGAAGGTGAGGGCAGGGACGGCTGGGAGAGGGGCACTCATGCTGGGGCTGGTGGAGCTGGTGACTCATTCTGTCCCCCTCTCTGGGCAGCCGGGGTGTGCGGGAGAGAGTGGCACGGGACAAGTATGGTTCTGTTGGCTGCACCCTGGGGCTCACAGCTGGATCTGCCACACCCAGCCCTCACCAGGGACCTGGCCGGCTCCTCCCTCCTCTGGGCCTCTGTCTCCCTGACTGTAAAATAACAGCCCCCCACGCTAGACACCTCTCTGGTCCCTCCTTCTGAATCACCTGTCTATGTCCCTTTAGTCTCTGCCACCCTCTGCTTCTGCCATCTCCTGTACCTGATACCTGTGTCCCCTACCCTCTTTCTTGGATCCTGGGCTGGGGAATGACCTGGCCAGGGCAAGTGGCCAGAGCTGTCCCTGGCTCCCGGCCGGGGCCTGCAACACCTCATTTCCAGGCGGGATGTAATGCAATTTCACCCATGGACAGCGCTGAAAGCCAGGCCTCCGAGGACCTAATGGATGGGCGGAAGTGGCTGTGGACACCCCCCACCGTCTCCCTGGCCTGGGAAGCTCTAAAGCGCCCAGAGAAGCTGGCACGCAGCGCGCTCAACAGCTGAGGCATGCAGATAAACACCGCCAGAGCACCGCCCCGCTGGTTCTGGAGCAAACATCAGGAAATTAATGGGTCTTGTGTGGGCAGCACCATGCTGGCCCCCAACTCCACTGAACACCTCACCCCCACCCCCGCCTGCTGCGTTCTCCATGGTCATGGGCTTTGTTCCTTCCTCCTTTTGTTTCCTGTTTGCGATAAACATGATTCATGCCAGTCTAGCAAGGCCTTGTCACCAGCCCAAGGCCAGCTGTAGATCTCAGCAATGAACCATACGACACCAGGGCTCGGGGCCAAGGGCCCAGCCAGGAGGAGCAGGGCAGATGCAGGCTTGGTGACCAGGGTCCTGAGTGTGTAGCAGGGCCACGGTCGCGATCGTGGCCAGTCTCTGCCATCCTAGCCAGTTTCCTGAGATGGCCTGGAAAAGCCTCTGCACCCCGGGCGGCTTAGACAGAGAAATGTGTCCTTTCTAGTTCTGAAAGCCAGGAGTCCACACTGCAGGAGTCGGGAGGGCCCTGCTTGGTCTAAAGCACGAGGCAAAGTCCCTTCTGGCTTTTGGTGGTGGCCAGAACTCCTTGGTGTTCCAGAAGTGACTTGCCCCAGTCTCTGTTCCCATCCTAATATATGGCACCGTGCTCATATGACCAGCTATCTGTGTCTCCAGCTGGCCTGCTCCGCCCTAGATCCCTCCCCTCTGCTCCTGCATCATAGCAGGTTAAGGGCCACCTCCTTCAGTGTGACCTCACCCTAACTGATCACATTCCTGTCTCCAAGTACAGTCACATTCACAGGCTCTAGGGTTTAGCAACAGGCCCTGTCTCTTTTTGGAGGACACCCGTTGGTCCCTAACGGCTCCACGGTTCCTGGCGGCCTGCCCCTACCATGCTCCTGGCGGCCTGCCCCTACCATCTTGCCTTCCTGCCGACACACATCTGCCCCCTGGCCACGCTGGGCGCTTGGAGTCCCCACACAGTCTCCGCTCTGCCCCTCTTCCTTGGAGGCTGGACTCCCATCCCTGTCCACCTGCCTCCAGCCAAGGGATGACGCCTGGGCCATCAAGATGAGGTTCCTCTGGCCTAGCTTGCCCAGAAGCTCCTACTCGTCGCCGCCCTATGTTCTCAAGCCACTTCCTCCTCGTCCTCAGACTCAGACCTTGGCACCTGGCCTCCACGTGGGCAGGGCTGTGTCTCTCCTCTGCGTCTACAGCACGGATGCCCACAAGGGCCCACTGCGTGAAGCACTGAATGAAAGACACTAACCAGCATTCGTGAGCATTCACCATATCCTAACACCAGGCGCTGCTCCAAGCCCTCTGCACGGACTGATCTTGTAGCTCCCCACCCCCCCAAGTGAGGTAGGTATCCAGATGAACTGTCTGAACACAGCGCGTCCCCACCTACTCATGGATAAGCTGCAGAAGCTGAGACCTGAACCAGCCTTGGGAATGAGCTGTGTGAGGCCACACAGCTGAGCAGCAGGGATCCTCCTGGGCCCCAGGCGCTTGCACTGCAAGTCACAGCAGAGGCCCAAGCACCAGGGCTGTGGGTTCACTGTTCCTCGTGTGTGTGTGTGTGTGTGTGTGTGTGTGTGTGTGTGTGATGGAAAAGGCTATTGGGGAGGTTGTGCCAGGCAAGTAGGGAGTGGGTCCAAAGTGCTAGCAGATGGCCAGTAGTGGCTAATATGCCCCTCACCCCATCTGTCCATCCCAACCCCCACCCGTGCTTGGCTCCCACCTCTGTGGGGGGATGGGCACAGTTTTTGTCTCCTTTGCCTTTACTTCTTTTACTTGTTAAAAGGATTTTAACAAATCCTTTTAAGGAATGGAAGGAAAACAGATAAACAGCTATTTAGAATCATGACTCCATAATCTGGAATTCTCCTTCCAGGGAGCAATCTGTTCTGCAGTTGCTCTGTGCAGTGGGAGGGAAGGAGTCCTAGCAAAGGCACGCACAACCCCCGGGGGAGACGGGGCCAACGCCTTCAGGCTGGTCTCCTTTCCCCAAAGGACAACATGTGACAGTGTCCTGGGCAGGGCCTGTGTGACCCCCAGGGCCCTGTGGGCTCTGGAGCGAGACCTCTGCATGCCAAGCCCAAGATAAGGCTGTAGCTAACTGTCATCCGGAGATGGGGAACATCCATCTCCATGGCCCAGGTAAGGCTGCTTACCCAGTGGCCATGGGAACATTTGGACACAGGGCCAAGCTCTAGTTATGTTCCCCGCTGACTGTGTGGCTGTTTCTCCAACTTTCCCATGGGTAACTTCAGTGCTTGTCTAGCAGGTGAGGACAGAGAGCTCATGAGATCGGTGGGTGGCAGTGGGCAGCGCCACCTCTGGACAGAGTGGCTATAAGCGCAGGAAGCCCTGAGTGTCCAGGATCACAGGGCAGGACGGGAGGGCTGCTCGAACCTGCTGAGGAAACGCAGAGGAAAGAGCAGGAGGGGAGCAGCAGCTGCCGGCTGATAGTGCACTCTGGGGGCCTGCGCTTGAGCTTGGCCTTTGCAGAGGGGAGAACCTGGATTCCTCGGGGAAAGGAGGCAAATGCACTAAAGCCCGCTCACTACAGCCTCCTGGAGGGGCGGCGATGGGTTGACAAGCGTGGGAGGTTCTCATCCAGGGCTTGGGACTCAGTGGGCACTTGGTCCACAACCTCCTCCCCACTCTGAAACACTGAGGTGCTGAGCCCATGTTCTCTCAGCTCTGAGCCTGGGGCTTAGTGGGTCTGCCATGCCCATTCCCCTTGCAGGGACCTGCACACAGTAGGTGCGCCATAAAATGCCCCTCCCACTCAAAGAACAGTGTGTGGCTAGTGCACAGCCCCCTTGCACAGGGTGGGAGGCATGGGTCGGTTCAGCACACACCCGGGTCTTTCTCACGCTTGTTCCCCTTAACACCCGGTGTGTGGACGCAGTTACAGACCTGGGGCTCCATCCTCTGGCTGCAGTTACCATCTGCCAACCTGCCCAGCCCCCTCGCCTCCCCACTGCCTCCCTGGGAAGGAGCCAGCCGGAAGGGCTTTGCAGGGCACCTGCACCTGCCAGGTCTGGCTCATCCCAGAGCCAGTGCTGCTCTATGACTTCCTGGCTGGACTTACTACAAGATACTTCAAGTCAGCAGACAATCATCCGCCCTAATATTTGCAAGTTTTCCCTCTCCGCTCCCCTGTCCCAAGCATGGTTTCCTGACTGCAAGGTTCCTGTCCTCTCTGAGCTCTGACTTGGGAGGGTGTCTAAGCACAGACCCTGGAGACCCCACACTGCTTTGCCAGGCAGGCACCAAGCACAATGGCCACCCCCACTCATTCCCTTAATCCCCATCGTGGTCTTTAGCAAACAGCATCAGGTATGATAGATTTCTTGTTTGCACACCCAGCCTCCAGGTTGGAAGCTGACATCCCCCTCTCTGCTCTTGCGTTCTCGTTTTCCCCGGCCATTTCACTCATGGTTCCTCCTTGTTGGTTGCCCAAAAGGTATTTCAGGTAATTTGTGCATTGACTGAACACCTACTGTGTGTGTGTGGGAGGGAATGGTCATTTCCCTGTGACCTTGAGCAAGTCACATGGGGGTCAGGACCTTCTTTTAGTGCTGTTTTCCTTAGAACCTAGCTGATGTCTGCCAAGTGCTGTGTTCCAAACTGGTGTCTGCAGAATGGATGTATGTGAATGAGCAAACTTGTGACCTCTTAGAGCCTGGGTTTCCTTATCTGTGTGATACAGTGGTAGGGTTTGCTTCTTGAGTGGGGTGGGCTGAGCTGTTATTAGGAGGCTTCTGGGCTCCGGATGGATAAACCAAGGCCAAGACATGCAAGAATGAATATGACACTAACCAGCAGGTCATGGAACAACTGGAGCCCAAGCTGTCACACCTGGGACCCTCCATGCAAGGCAAGAATCCCTTGCCTTTGGAGGAAGCATGGTAGGGCCCGAGCAAAACTGGGGCCAGGAACTGCGGCCAGCAGGACCCCAGAGGCTGGAGGGAGTATGGCCAGCAGCAGCTCTGGCCTTGGCAGAAGGATGCAGTCCCAGAGCCAAGCCTGTTGTTGGCACCTTTGACGCGGTCCATGTGGGTGGGGAAGCCAGCGTGAGGGGTGAGCCTTTGCATCAGTTCCAAGAGGCCAACCAGGGAGAGTGAGTGACAGCACCCAGCTGGCTGGCAGCTGGCTCGGCGGAGTCCAACCCGGGGCAGCCTTCCCAGGCAGCCCTTCGGAGGGATGCTGTCACCACCTCTCCCTCCAGTGGACCTACGCTTCCCAGCCCCTAACTCACAGCAACTACCTCCAGCAGTGCCACCTGCGCTGCCCCAGGATGCCTAGGCCCCTGTGGCCTTGGATAAAATGGCCATGGCCAGCACTGAGAGGCTGGGAGGGAACCTCCTTGTCCCTGGCTCGTCCTGGCTGCCCCGTGCTCACTGGCCTGGCACTGCAGGTACTCCTGGTGGGACCCAGCCGGGCCCATAGAGGCATGTCTGCTTTTCTCCCTCTCCATAGCCAAGGGTTTAGGCCTCCCATGTTCCCCAGAGACAGTCCTGATCTCTAAGGTCTTCGGCTCCCTGCAATACAGCAAATGCATGATTCTAAGCAGTCTTAGCTCACGGCATCCAAAATGTTAGGATTACAAATTTATTTAATCAGGGTTCTTTCAACCCCAGGACAGGAAATGCATTCTTCCTGGCCTTATAGCCGTAGAGAAGTTCAAGAGTGAAGGACCCAGGTGTAGCTTGACCCGGGAGCACAAGCCACTGCTCTTTGTTCCTCAGTTCAGTGTCTCAGAACTGATGCTGCAGCATGAAGACCGTCAGCACCACAAAGCCTGCATCCTTGAGATTCAAATTTTGTGGGAAAATATAGTCTCCTTCCCAGACATGTGCTGAACACTTCAAGCCTGAGTTCTTATTTGCTTGGATTTGCTATGAGGGCATCTCTGGACCAATCACCATGGCCTAGGGCGTCCCCTGACTGGCTTAGGCCTGAGTGGCACTTGCAGCCCCCAATCCAAGTGAAACAGCTGGGAAGGGGAGGGGAATTCTTCATTGGAAGTTGGGGGAGCTTCTGTCAAGAATGGGGGAATCAGTGAAGAAGAGTAAAATAAAAGGTTTCCTTGCTGGGATTCTAGGCTAGATGAGCAGTCGTATCTTAAGAATTTGACCCAAAGATCTGAGGATGTTGCAGACACAGAACTGGGACTGTGGATGGTGCTGGAAGAAGGTGGAGGTGAAGGGAAGTCCCCTCAACTCCCTGCCTTTCCACAGTCAAAGCAACCACACAGCCCTTCACCATCTCTCTGCCCTCAGCTCCCGAAACCTAGGCGTTCCCTTTGCCTTCCCTCTCTGTTGTTATTCTGCAGTCCACAGGGCCAAGTTTCAGATGGGCGTGGCAGAGAGTCTGTCAAAGGCTCTGCAGATAGCAGCCGCAAGGAAGGAAGCAGGGAGGATGTGTCTGGTGGCTCGGGAACAGTCAGCTTCACTTTGAATTGAAGAGGGAAGATGGAGACATACACGCAGCATGAGAGAATGGAAGGTTGCTCTTGCCTCTTCGCCCCCCGGAGTTGTGCCTGCGTTCACACACACGCTTGCCAAGGCCACACAGTGAGCTCGGTCTGCTTCCTCGACACTTGGCTTTGGCCTCGGCCCCGTGACTTGCTTCGGCCAATGGGACAGGAGCAGATACAATGAGAAAGAGGCTTGAGGTGTGTTTATGTGGTCCCACTTGCCCTCTACTCCTACTGTAGCAGGAAAGGAGTGCGACCAGGGTGGCCTTGACCCCTACATGACAGGCAAGTGCAGATACAAAGAGCAGACTCGCAGCCTGCTGCAACGCCCCAGCCAGTTGGAGACCTGGATACTGAGTACAAGCGCTACTGCTATCCACTGCCACCGAGACTGGGGAGTGGCTCATGATGCAGCTTTGTGGTGGCTCAGGCTGGCTGATGAGGACTGAGGCTCTGCCAGCCGTCATCCCTCCTCCCCCGCAAGCATAGGGAGCTGGGAACCTGGGTTCTGCAGTCCCCGCGAGCACTGTTCGATCGTGGGCAGGTCATTCTTTGCAGGAGCCTCGATTGTCTCCCCTCTTAAGCAAGGCTCTCTGGCTCCAACCCATGGCCTTTAGGAACCAGAAGGCCCCAGCACTGCAGGGTCACCCTCTGCCTGTCCCCTGGGCTGGGAAATGCCCCTGCTCCATGAGAGACTTCCTGTGCCCTCACAGTCCCACGCGGCAGGCTCAGTGGAGCATAAGTCACTCTGTGATGAGCTGTGCATCTGCTGCTGGCTGAGAAGCAGGGGAAGCACATCAAGAGAGGAAGGGAGGACAGAGAGGGGTGCCAGGCACCGGGGGGCCCACCTTTGCAAGCCTGGATGGGGCTGCTGGGGTGGGGCATGGAAGCTCCCTGAGGAAGGTGTCAGGGAAGTCACAGGGGAGGAGAGGGCCTGGAGAGCCAGATCAGTGTCAAGGCTGTGTCCTGGGGGTGGTGGGTAGTGGCCTGGAATCCTTGGAGCAGCCAGCTCATCCCAGAGGACAGCAGGAGGGGTAGGTCTTCCTGGATCCCCCTTCCCCTCTTACCAGGCCCTGGGAGAGCACGAGGGCTGAATTAGACTCTGTAGGCCCCACACCCTGGGCATCCTGCAAAGGGGGCAGGTTTGGAGGTTAGGAAGACCCCCGGGGGATGCGGGAGTTAGGGAAGGATGTTGTGAATGAGGCAGTTCTGTGGGAAAGGGTGAACACCCTCTAGGCAGGTGCCGAGGGGGAGTGTGAGGGTGCGAAGCTGGGCTCATCTGAGTCACCATATTGGAGGGGACTGGCTGAGCCATAGATGGGGCTCCACACCCCGTCCTCTGACATGGCTGCAGAGGGAGACATAGTGGCTGGGAGTCAGTGAGACCTGGGCCCAAACCCTGGGCTTGAATAGCTTTTCCACGTACTAGCTGTGTGACATCAGACTAGTGACTTAACCTCTCAGTTACATCTTTTGTAAAACAAGGATTATAAGGTCCACCTTCTGAGGGTGTGGTGAGATTAAATGTAACGATACTTGGCATTTACCGAGCAGTTATAGCTGGGTGCTGACCCTACCACTTTCCACGCACCCCTGATTTCTCAGCACAGCTGAGGAGGTAGGCATGAGCCTGAGCCCCTTTTACAGATGAGGAGTCTGATATGCACCTTGGAAGCGACGTAGCTTGCACTGGCCTCAAGTCCACCTGACTCCGGATGTGGACCTCCACGCTGGTTAGTTTGGTGCACCCCTTCATGCCCATGGGTTAAAAATGATGGCACACATTCCGCACCAGTCCTGCCCCCAGGAGCATTGAAATGGCCACCGAGTCCGGGCGTGGTGGTGCACCCTTGTAATCCCAGTGCTAGGGAGGCTGAAAATAGGAGGATCACTATGAGCCTGAGCTGCTCATACAGGGTGAGACCCTGTATCAAATACATTTAAAAAAAAAACTGATGGCAACCACAGCCCCTCATGGGCAAGGGGATGTCTCCATGCCCAGTCCCACAGGTGCTGACCTGGTTGCGTTTTCCTGCTTTCACAGAGTGCTAAGCACCCGGCGAAGCTGGGCTGCCTGGGTACGCAGAGAAGGGGCCAGGTGGCACAGTCCGGGTGGGGAGCGGCACCAGCTTGAGAGAAGCAGCTGCCAGGCAGCCCATCCAGGCTGAGAGGGGGCGAGTTGCCCTGCCTCCGGCTCTCTCGTGCCAGGCGCGGTACGGCGCACAGGAAGGGCGGGCTTCCAGTCAGTGGGGACTTACAAACACCTCTCTGAGCTACATTTTTCTTGTCTATAAAAAGGCGGTGATTATTCTCCAAAGGCAGCTGGGGAGATTAAAGGAGATGGTACACGTAAAATGGTTGGTCCAGGGTTTGTCCCACAGTAAGTGCTCAATAAATGTTTACTATGGTCATTATCCAGGGAGGGAAAATGCGTAAGGGAGGGCAGCCAAGAAGTTTTTGAAAGCACGGGGGAGAAACAGAAAAGGAAATGAAGAGAAAGAAGAGGATGCAGAAAAGGAAAAGAGGAAGAAGAGGAGGAGGAGGAGGAGGAGGAGGAGCAGAAGGAGGAGATGCCGCCAGCTGGCTCTAGGGCACAGCCCACTATCCTGGCCCCGGCTGCTCCCCCACGTGGTCATTAATGCTGCTCAAGCATTCCTTCTGCATGCTGCTGCTGCATCCACCAGATGTGGCCCTGGTTGCCAGCTGTCCCTGGATATGTTCAGCTGCAGAACAGGGACCTGGAATATTGGGAAGGACACAGACTCTTAGGCAGAAGGACAGCACAGTCAGGGGGTAACCATGCCACCGTGACCACTGTGCCAGACCTTGATCTCCTCGTCTGTGAAGAGAGAGTCTAAGAGATGCCATGGCTATGGCCAGAGATCTGACCCTGCGGTGTGCAGCCAGAGCGTTGGCCCCGCGCATCTCATAGTGAGAACGGTGACAGTGCTACCCTGCCCTGCTGGCCCTGTGAGGTAGCCTGCCATTCTGCAGGATGGCCCATCTGATTTCTAAGGAGGGGAAACTTATTCCACCAAGCCAGTTTCCAATAGGAATGTGAGCTCTGCCGTAGAACATGTCCCCCGGCAGTGAGTTTCCAACAGGATAAACAAGGACATTAGTTCAGTTGCACCTGATATCTGTGATGGGCTCTGAGGGCCACAGTCAGCAACACTGAGGATGGGGATTACATGGGGACCTACACTCACTGGGGAGAGGCAGACAGATGAACTTGGCATCCATGGCACTGGGCACACCTTATTCAGATCCTCTCCATCCCTGACCATCCGTGACCCTAACTGAACCCCTGTAAAATGGAAAGTGCAACATGGTACAGAACTTGGGCTCTAGAACCAAACTGCCTAGGTTCACGACCTCAGTCCTTGGCTGCTAGGTCACCTGAAGCAATCTGCTCCTCTCTGAGCTTCGCTTTCCTCATCTGTAAGAGAGGATGATGGAGAGCTCACCTGAGAGAGGGCTGTGAGTTTAGATGAAATGGTGCATATACAAGGCCGGGCAATCAATAATGGGGCTGATTTTAGCAGGGACACCGACAGTCTGCCTTCCAGCTCTCGGTTCCAGTCTCGGGCCCTGGCCACGGTGCTGTTGGCACAGAGCATGCTCTGCCCTGCTCGCACTAGACAGGCAGGTATAGGACCTGACATCAGGGAGCCCATCTGAGTCACATAGATCCTGCCTGGCGAAATGCCAGAAAAAAACTCCCTGGTGATCAGGATTCAAGCTGACCCGATGCCTGTATCAGTGGGCTAGCCAGGCTGGCGGGTGTGGGGATGAGCTGCTAGCTCGTGCCAGGACACCAAGGCCGGAGGGAAGAGGGCAAGGCGGGGGAGACGAGGTGGCATTCGTCCCATGCTCAGCCAGAGAAAGCTCATATAGCTGTGCAGCCGAACCTTAGGTATTCCTGGAGCAGGAAAGGTAGGACGTATACAAGACCCCCTAGACTCTAAAGGCCCTGGCAGCCCCAGCAGGCGCTCAGAGTCTGGGTGGAAGTGAATGCTTCTTGAACCTGGACCCTGCGGAAATCACTCGCTCAAGCATTATATCCCCCCTCCAGGCTTTCACTCAATGGTTCCCTTTCTGCCCTCAGCTAACCAGTGTGCACAGGCTGCTGTCCATGGTCCTGCCCAAGGT
>PVKA01005871.1:5966-87679 GCA_004027165.1 Ctenomys sociabilis
AGTTCAATCCCTGGTTCTGCAAAAAAAAAAAAAAAAACACAAAAGAAAAACATTAGGAATGCTTGAAAAAATGTGGTATTTTTATATAATGGAGTATTACTCACCTATTAAGAATGATAAACTTGAAGCATTTATATTGAAGTGGATGCCACTTGAACATATACTCGTAAGTGAAATAAACCAGATACACATGTGCAAATATCGTATGGTCTCCCTAGTATAAGAAATGAAAAGAAGAAATACAAATAGAAATGTACAACAACAGCTAAAAACAATTGAGTCAGATAAGGCAAAGTGAATGGCATATGCTGCAGGGTACTAATCAGCTTTTCTTCTGGATGGTTAACAACCTAAATTCACAGATCAAAATTGGAGAAATAGAAGAGCCACAAGGCCATCCAACATTTTGGCCCTCGCCTTTCAAGGTCAGTGAAGACTCAGGACGTAGGTGAAACTGTACTGTAACATCATGAAACTCAGTTGAGCCCCAAATTTTCTGAACAAGGAGATTATGGAGCCACAGAGGAAAGAGACTGATGATCTATAGTGTGCCTGGGGAGAGTCACATGGAGAGAAAACTTTCTCTCAGGCTTTCACAGAGAGCAAACTGGTCAAGCATTGGCTGTGACTCATCTACGTGAATGACACAGACAAAGATCTACAGAATAAGGTACAGAATTACAAGACAAACCCTTAGGGGACTTCACTGACCTCATCAGAAACAAAAGCTACATGTTTTGGTATGTAGGTCTTGCTCTATCTTAGTCTTAACCATCCAGCAGAAAAGCATAAAAATGAGGTATACAACACAGGGCCATAATAATAAGTTGAGCTGTAAATGGCTACGGTCAACAACTTCTTCAGATAACTCACTATTGTTGTGGAATGCTGGACTGTGTTGGATTGTGTTGTCGAGTTCAGGCACCTAAATTAGTTGAATGACAATGGAGTGCCCATCTTTGACAGGTGTAGACAAGGGAAGCGGTATAGAAAGGAAGAACCATGATGTGTGTGTATGGACAGTACAGTTGGGATAGATATGCAGTGCTTCTACATAATTCTATGAGAGGCAAGATTTGCACTAATGGTGGTTGGACAGGATATTATGTTGGCTTCTAGTACTATGGACAATCACTAGCAAAATAACAAGGTAGAAAGTATTAGTTATTGAATCTGTGATATAATTCAGGTATAAAAAATAAGTAAACAGGTACACTCTCTTAATTCACTGGTAAAAGACATTTGCTATAATAGTGTCTGTAAGTATAATATCATGTATGCACCTTGTACGATACCAAAACATTATGAAAACAGTTTGCAGTGTATTAATTTATAGAATCTGTCTTGTTAAGGTGTCTTAAAACTGTCTCGTTGATATTTGTACTTCAATAAAATAAAAAATAAATTTAAAAAAATAAATAAATATACATATCCCTCAAAAAAATTTTTTTTTAATCTGTACAAGTCACAATACAGAATCTGTGAATGAAAAGCAAACTCATACTTCCATCCAATGATCTCAGTGGAACCTCCAAATGATACAGGGAGAAAAACTGATTTCGGGTGATTGACCGCCAAATGATATAGGGAATCTTCATATGACATAAGGAAAAATGATCTCCCAACTTGACCTGGATGAGTTTGTTTTTTCTAAACCAAAGAATGAATTTCAGGAGCAAATGGAGGTTATGAGCAGAATATTTATTGAGGGAAAGAAAACTCCTGTCCAAGAGAGGGATAGGAGTGGGGACCCAGTGGGTGGTCCCAGGGAAACTGTCTCTTCCAGGGACTTTTATAGTGTAAAACCATGTTGGGACAAGGTGGAGAAAATGGGAACTCACTTAAGTGGATGTTGGGAGGGACAAAACTATGGTCAACCAATGGGATCACAAGCACCATTACTCAGATAAAATTGATTAGGCCCAGGACAAAGTGGAGTAGCAAGTCACATAGCAAGTCAGCATGAATGTAGAACAGTACTCTATCTAGTGGCTTCAGACAATGATTCTTCCTGGGTAATGAGGAATCCTGGATGCCAGTCTTTAGGGAGGGTAGCCTTCGTTTGGTCTTAGGTCTGGCTCACAGCAGGAACATAGTCCCTCCCACAGTTGTAGGGTGTCTGGTCTTTGTTATCTCCTTGAAGAGCCTGACCCTGTCTGACTACCTATAATATTTCTGTCTAACTTGGCTTCCTGCAACATGATGATGAATAAGTTGTTTCTAGCACAGTTTCTCTTGTCTATAAAGCATTTAACCTCCATATACACAACTCAAACCTTTTGAAGAAAAAGAAATTGAAATATAAGTAAGGCTGTGTAAGGTTTGTTTTTAAACTGTACAATGTCTTTTTTACATAGTTAACACACTACTGAATATATCTTTAGATAGCCTTGTCCTTGTGATATTTTCAATTGCCACTAAACTAGTGTGGCACAGCATGAGGGTTGTAAAGTGACATGGAAATTTAAAGCAGGTTCTTCTTGGTGCACAGCACAAATTAGTTATATATGGGGATGGTAGATTTTCATCTTCAGTTGTCTCTAATGTGGCTTATATGGCTTATATGAAATAATTGTTGTTTTGTCAAATGAATACCACTCTATAATAGCAAAAAAAAACCAGTTGCAATGTTTTGTTGACATTCTGAATGCTTCTAAGTAAATACAGTCTTTTTTATTAGTTAAAAAAAAAATCATGAGCTGACCAAGAGCAAAGAACTGTTCCTTTAAATATGGCATAAACCTGCCTGTGTAACTAGGGAACTACCTCAACAGGTCAACAAACTGTAACCTTGGAATATGTTCATGGAGCAAGTAGCTGGGGTTCCATCTGTCACCAGGAGAAAGTCACTCAGAAGTGTGTGAAGAAGGTGAATGTACCACAGTCAATCTGTACATCGCTTTCTTGTCTATAGAGATACTGTGCTACATTCCTGGGTGGAGAATTCCAAACCTTCTACAATTCAGGTACACCTCAGGGCATTTCTTTGTTCAAAGAAACTTCTAAAATTCATTTGTCCAGCCTTTTTCCTGTGTAACGATTTGTTGTGCCATGAGACAGGAGCTAGAGACCTGCCAACCCCTGTTGTACGTCCCCATTGAACCAAGGACATGAAGGAAGGTTAGCTGGATTGGAAAACATACGAGGAAAATCAATTTCTCACTTGGCAGAAGACCGCCTGACCATGGTTGTGACACCATGTTAGAGGCCCCGGCAGAGGGCTATTGACCCAAGATGACACACAGTGTACAGGGACCAACATACGACTCCAACTAGGAAGGTCGCATTCTCTGCAGAGAACCTCTGGGTCCGGAAGGCTTGTAGCCCCAGCTCTCACCAGCCCCAGGAAGGTGGCACACAGGATCACGGTGGTGAATAGTGCCCCATGCTCCCCGTCCCATCACCTTCGGCTCAGGATTGGGGGACAAGGGCTGGAGGAGCCGCTGCGCAGCAGCCGGGGACCAGGCCCCACCGAACTCCGCTTCAGCTTGGCAGCAACAGGGTGGTGGCAGTGCCCGAACCTTCCTTCGCTGGACCCTGTGGAGCGCTGAGCCCGAGTCTTCAGGCCCGCAGGTCCCTTCCAGTGATGCAGGCTCCCCCCAGGGAGATGCCACATTCAGGGCATGACCAATTCGGACTTTGGAATTTGTGGGTATGTCCGGCAGTGGATATTCCCCCTCCGTGTTACAAAACTACGACCCTGGTCACTCTGCTGCTCTCTCCCGGAGGACCACAACTTCCACCAGAAGTAAACAGGTTGCCTGGGAGACCAAAGCTGCTGCTGGGCAACACTGCCCAATCCTGGAGCTCAACAGAACAAACATGAGTTGTGAAGTGAGCTGTTAAGATTTACGAGGTGAGAATGCAGATTCTAGGTTCTCCTTACCTGTGAGAGCTGGGCACTGTCCAGTGGGTTCTGAGGGACAAATAGGCTCTGAATCGGCAGGTGCCCACTGGGGCAGGGTAAAGGATTTGCTATGCATCTCAGAGTAGCTGACTGGCCTCAATGAGCCTTCACTGAGCAGAGCAGCTGTATCTTCTCTCCCTGATGCTGAGGTGTCGAGAACTGGTACCGCTCTGTAGGAAATTAGCCAAACGCTGTAGCTGAGGAGTGTCTGGGAATAATGGAAAACAGCACCAACCAGCGCTGACCTGGAGCAAGCATGCCAAGCACTGCATTCCAAATGCCAAGGTGTGCTGCAAGCCTCAGGCAGAGCTGCGGTAGCAGGAAATTCATAGCGACGGACCGTTTCAGGACTAGCGCTTCTTAAATCTCTCGTGAAATCACCGCATTGTGTAAATGCAAGACCACTTGATATTGTGGATTGATTTCATTTTTTAATTTAATTTTATTAGTACATGTTTGCCATACATAGTGCTTAGTCGTGGGGAGTTGGTACATGTAGATAATACATCTTTTTATGTCCCTTTCTCCAAGCTCTGAAGGGGAATGGAGAGGTTTTCAGAAAAGCAATCCCAACATAATACATTCTTTGCAATTGTCTGTCTTAGATGAAAATGCTCATGAATGAATTTCTTTTAAGAAGACGTAGAGGGGGCGCTGGGGAGATGGCTCAGTGGAATAAAGTGCTTCCCTGGCAAGCACAAGGGCCTGAGTTCAATCCCTGGTTCTGCCAAAAACAAGAAGACGCAGAGGAATACAACAGCTAAGGCCTGAGCTGGGCTTGGCACCCGTGGGAACTGCTTCTCATTCCTCATGGCAGCATCAGCTGTGACACTGAAGGAACATCGGATGACATGACTGTGAGATGCAGCGTTGTTCAATCCACAGATAATCAAGGGATAATGTCTATAAGGGAAATAGTCACATATTCAGTTGCTCTAACAATTGCGCTGCTTAATTGCTGCTTAAATCCAATTCTGTGCTTTGACCCATAGAGTTAACTTCATTCTTGAAAAGAATGTCTTAAGCCTGGCCTAGTGGCACTCATGGGAGGCTAAGCCAGGAAGACCGCAGGTTGGGAGAAAGCAGTGCCCAATATTTCTGTGTTCCAGATTTATCTTTGTTTGCTCTTTAACCAAACTAAAGTCTCAGAATATAATCTTCTTTATTATACATTGGAAATAGTCTTTTCCACATTTTATTCTTTCTCACACTCCCAGTCTATAAGGCTAAATAATAACAAATTTAATTTAGAGACCAACGTGGACCCAGGTGTAGTGACATTTCTCTATCCTCACTCTCTGGATGCTGAGATAAGGGGGTTGCAAATTCAAGTCTAGCGTGGGCAATTTTTCAATTTAGTGAGACCCTGTTGCCCTAAAGGCCTGGGTCAATAGCTCAGTTAGAAGCCCATGTATTCAATTTCTAGTACCACACACAATCACAGATCTAGTTGGCTTTTTTAAAGGACTTAATATTTGAAAAAAAGGCATTCATAAAAATTAATGGACTGTTGGATTAGCTGAGCACAAGTAGATGTTTTCTTTGCAGAAGAAAGCTGTACAAAAACCTCTAAAGAACCACAATACAGAACACATGCAGACTGGTCATTTATAAGTTACTTCCTCAGAGGGTGCAGGGGTAAACTGAGCTTCTGATTTGCTGATGTTCTGGATTAGATGTTCACTTCAGGCCCTAAAGCCTTGATTCGGAAGTCAGATCTACTTCCCTCCCTACATATCCCAGCATAAGTAGAGTGCCTTGCATGTTGAAGTTACTCCAATTACTGATACATAAATGACTGCATAGACACAAGGATTCCAAGTATCTACCAGAGGGCCATTGACTTTGCTCAGTAGTATAGCACCTGCCTGGCAAGCGTGAAGTCCTGAACTCAATTTCTGGTATCTCTACCCCACCAATAAAATAAGGGAAAAGTGTCTACCAGGTCCAGCAACCAGAAGTACAGCAATTCAGCAATTGTATACAGAGATGGGGACCAAAGCCAGATTACTATAGATCAACAGTAACTGGAAAAGCACCTAAATGCTTATGCTCGATAAATAGGACTAATATCAGTTGCCTGTTGCTGCTTGAGTGGCAAGGAGGTGATAAAAAACATGCAGGGCGTGTTATAAGTGTGTTATAAATATGTGCAGGAAAAAGTCACTATTCCAATATATGTGGCTCTTGGACTCTCCTCCCACTCAGAATCACCTTGTTCTGGATCCGAGATTCCTGTGATAACTGAAACATGGTAGATACGACCCCTGGGCAACTTAGTTAACAGAAAAATAATGTTTTTTAAAAAAATCATAGAGGGCCTACCAGATAGTTCAATGGATTAAAGCGCCCGCTTAGGCAGACACAAGGACCAGGGGCTCAATCCCTGGACCTGAGGTGCCTGCCTTGCTCCCAGGGTTCTCTGAGCCCTCCACTGAGACTGGGAGTGGTGGCGTGAGCGCTTGGGAGGCTGAATACAGGAGAACCACTGCAAGTCCGATCTGTGTGGTGAGACCACGTAGGCCCTGCACTAGATGAAAAAAGAAAATTCTAGGCATTAAAAATGACAGATTTGACAGACAGGAAAATATAGCTGTTCCAAAATCTGGAATCAAAACATCTTGAAAAACAACTCAGTTTAAAAAAAGAAGCAAATCTCAGGAATTGTAGCGTGGGAGAAAGCTAAAAGAAAACTGCGGACAGGTATAGGCAAGCTATGAGCTACAGAAAAGCTGGAAAAACAGCACAAACCAGAGAATAGACTGCAGTAGTCTGGAAGTCAATGCCAGCTCCTGGGTATGGGGTGGGGAGAGAAAACTGGGTTCAGGAAAGGACCCCAAGCTCCCGTCCTAACCTGACCCAGCTGGGACTTCCCAGATGTTTGTGCACCTGTGCTCCAGGTCCAGCTGCAGAGGTTGGCATGAGTTGCCAACTACTGGCCTGTGGGCCTACAAGGAAGTAGAAGGGCCATGACTGAGGCTCGCTGTAGCTCTACCATTGGCTATGCACATTGCTGGCATCAAAAATTTGTTTGGCACAAGATAGTTGCAGTCTCAACAGAAGCAAACATCCAGTTGCCACTGTTGTAACCTGGTTCAACCAACTTCATTTTGTAAAATTTATGTGAATTCCATTTTGTGATACCTTGTCCTCTCTTTTGTAAACTCCCACCCATGCCTAACTGCAAGATGGGATTGTTTGTACAAATAAAAAAGTGTTTCTCAGCCTTCAGAGAGAAGATAAAGAAAGTGTTTCTTCAATATTCCGCAAAATGAGTTAAACTGTCCTTCTAATTACGGGAACAAATAGAACGCCTGAAAATGGGTAAAAATGTCATCAGATGTGCTTCCGACTACCAGAATAAAAACAACACCTAATCCAAATAAGGACATATTCCTGTAGGGTTTACAAAATGTGACCTCATCTGCGGGAACAGTTAACCCTCCGTCATGACTAACTCAATATAAGCTTTGTAAAATTGTCCCTCCTCTCCCTACTCGTGTGGTTTTTCCCTTTAAAAACTGTGCCTCACTTAAGATTAGTGCGCACCTAGCAATCTTGCTTGGGTTTTTGCTGCTGGGTACCAGCTAAAATAAAGCGCTTCTTTGTCTTTTGGACTTTCGTCATTGTCATTCTATTTTTGCGCTACAACAGCTAGAGCTGGAGGGACAACTGGCACACACAGTGGCTGCAGTGCCTCGATGCACAGAGGCTGTGGCTACAGAGACAAGGGTTGATGAAAAGGCCACAGGGGCTGGGGGATGAGTGCAAAAACATATGTGTACATAGTGTTCTCAGCAAAGCCAAAGAGCTCAGATGGCCTTGAAATCTGTTGAATGTCCCTCAGCTCCCCTCTGATCTCACCCCCCAACATTCTCCTTGTTCCTGCTGTCAGCCAAGCAAATTGCTCTCCCTTGCTGCATTAAGCTTCTGACCAGGGATCACCACATTAGTCTTAGACCAGTGAGATAGCTCAGTGGACTAGTGCCTGCTTAGACACGCACAAGGGACCAGGGTTCGATCCCTGGGATCACATGACTCATCAGTCCCATCCCGGGGCATGCTGAGCTGGCCATGAAGCCTGGCTGTGGTGGCAGACACTTGTAATATCAGTGCTGGTTAGGCTGAAAACAGGAGGAGCACTATGAGTCTTAACTGCATAGGGAGACCGTGTACCAAATACTTCAAGGAGACAGAGAGATAGACAGAGAGAAAGAGACAGAGAGAAAGAATGCATCTTGGCCACTTTGTACAAAGCAACCCTTTCATGCTGCTCTAAATCCCCAGCTCCACCTTAATTTTTTCCTAACACTTTCATTGCCTGCTGACCTACTACATACTCATCTGTTTAATTCCACTGTGCCTCTCCCTGCTAGAAAAAAAAGGGCCCAGGTGCAGGCACTTGGCTTTCTTCATAGTTCTGAGAACACTGTAAGACGTGTAATAGGCATTCAAAAGGCTTTGTGAAATGAATATGTGACAGAAGTACCAGAGACAAAGGTATAAGGTTAGCAAAAGGGATCATTATTGTGAAACTAGGTAGGAGAGAAGGTTCAGGAGGCAGATACTTATACAAGTACTCAAGTAAGCGCATTCGTGTACAGGCACAGGAAATGGTTTAGTTGGTGAGAGTTGAGATTGAGGGTCTGGCAGGAACCAAATTTCTTCCTTCTCTTTCCTCTTTCTCCTTTCCCCTCCCTCCCCTTTCTCCTTTTTTGTCCTCCTTCCTCCTGTTCTCTTCCTGTTCTTCCCCTCTCCTTCTCCCTCTTCCTTCTCTTCTTCTCCTCCTCCTTTTCCTCCTGCTTTGACTTCTCCCCTTTCTTCTCCTTCTCCCGTGCTTTACTCTTCAAACCCAGGGCTTTAAGCCAGGCAAGCATTCTGTAACTGAGTTATCTCCATCCATAAAATTATTTTTAAACTCACCTTTGGACTATTTAATTGTATTACTTCATGCATGTCTTACTCACTTAAGAGAACTATGAAAAAGGTGTGTTCTCTTTGTTTCTGTCTCACTTTTCCATTGCTGATGGCTTGCAGTTGTCATGGTTGCCTGTGGGGTCCTGGGTAGGGAGCTCATCCTTTGCAGTGTGCCTAAACAGAGACCTCTAGGATGGTACAGGAGTTCAAAGATGCACATCTTTTCAATACTGATCAGAGTTAACCAGGTATTTTTATGGCCCATAAGCTGATTAGCTTAGTTGGAATGTGCCATTTGGCCTTCACAGACATAATAATTATTAAAAATGCTTAACTTCTACCTTGTGTAAATGGTCTCTTATTAAGATGGTGAGAATGTTTTTTTTTTTTTTACCCCTCTTGTGACTGTTTTATATTTTTCTTGGTGGAGAGTCTATAGAATAAAACAGTAATGACCAGAATTAAGACCATTATTTCTTGTGTGCTTAGAAGGTATGTAGGTTTCACAGAACTCCCACAACAAGATACTACAGTTGAGTTGGCTTAAATGACTGAACTCCATTTTCTTCAAGTGCTGGGAGCCACAGGTCCAAGATCAAGATGCTAGGAGCGGTTGTCTGTCCTGGGCCTTTGTCCTCAGGTTGTAAGGGACATCTTTTCCCACTTTTGTTGAACAATCTTCCCTCTGGACCTGTCTGGGTCCAGATCTTTCTTATTGTGACACCTGTCCCATTCGATTAGAAGCCACCAAAGACTTTGTCTTAACTCAGTTATCGCTTTAAAGACCTTGTCTCCAAATAGGAGATTAGCTGTATTATATAGAATTTCTACTTTTAGTTCTTTGAGGAATCTCCATATTGATCTCCAAAGTGGTATGTGGTGACTTAGGATAGTAGTTTATATTCTTACCAGCAGTGTGAGAGGGCTCCTTTTTTACCACAACCTCATCAATATATGTTATTCTTTGACTTCTTGATGATGGCCATTCTGTCTTCTATTGTTTTCCCTTACATTTCTCTAATGGCCGGAGTGATGGCTTGCATCCTAAAGCCTCAGGATCTCATTGATGGGCCTTTGTAGACTTGACTGCATCTAGGACCTGTAATACTTGGATGAAGGTTTTGTGGTTCTGGATCATCCCATTAATGGACTTCTGATAGTTCTAGGTGTGAATAATGGGAAGGCAAACCTTGGGTGTGGTTGGTACTACCCAGAATTTTTGTATTCTGTTTGGATTAAAGGGGAAAGGGAGGGTACCGTGATGCTGCAGCTTGTTGCTTACCACCTTCTGCCTGCTCTTCCATGGACAGATTCTCCTCTGCCGTGCTACCCTGCCTTGGGACCAGCCAACTAAGGACTGAAAACTTCACAGACTGTATGGCAAAATAAACATTTTCTCCTTTAGCTTGTGGATGTGGGGTATTTTATTTCAGCAAGTAACTACAAAATCCAGAGATGCTGAACAGTTTCTCAAGTGTTGTTGATCACTGATATTTTTCTTCTAAGTGTGTATTCATTTCTCTTTTCTATTTCTTGAGTGCATCTTTTATTTTGGGTGATCTAATTCTTTTTGTGTTCTTTATATAGTCTAGGCATTAGAGTCCTCTGTGTGTGGAATAGCTGGAAAAAATTTCTTATTCTTTAGGTTTTCTCTTCACTTTATTGATTCTTTTGATATACAGAGACTCTTTAATTTGATCTAATCCCATTGGCATGTTCTCAAAAGAGCTAACAGACATCATATTACAGTCATACAATCATGCCAATGTTTATGGCTGCACAGTTCATAATAGCTAAATCCCGGAAGCAGCCTGTATGCCATCAATAAAGAAAATATGTTATCTATATCTGGTGCAATATTACTTGGATACAAAGAAGGAAAACCTTTGTAGGAAAATGAATACACCAGGAAAATACAGTATTCCAATTGTTTTTTATGGCTCAGTTGTACTCCATTATATAAAATTACCACATCTTTTTTTAATCCATGTTATGGTTTGTGTCTAGTTGTCTCCCTCAAGCCTCATGCAGTCGTGGGGTAGACTGTTAGAGTTTGCGATTAACTCATGATCCACTGGGATTATGGGTGTGAGTGCTGCTGGGACTAGGGGTGCGAACACTGTACCCAGCCTGGGACGGACAGCCTGCATGCAACTTAGGAGAGACAGACTCGCTCTCTCCAGCCATTGTTGCTGTTACTCCTCCCTTTTGCTCTCTGCTCTTGCTGCCACCATAAAAGGTCTGTCTCTGCCACGTGCCAGTCTACCTTGGAGCCAGCTGAGTATGGACTGAAACCTACGTAACTGTGAGCTAAATAAACCGTTCTTTCCTTCATTTTGAGTGTCAGTTATTTGTCCCAGCAGTGAGAGAAGACTAACTGAGATAATCCGCTACTCAGTCGATGGACATTTGGATTCTTTCCAAGATGTAGCTATAATAAATTGTGCTGCTATAAATACGAGTACACGGATATCGCTGTGGTAGTTTTTAATTCTTCTGGAAAGACACCTAGAAGAGGAATCGCTGGGTCAAATGGAACTTCTAATCCTAGTTTTTTGAGGAATTTACATATGATTTCCACTGTGGTCGTACCAGTTTACACTCCCACCGATAATAGAGAGACTTCCTTTTTCACTGTTCTAACATCTGTTCTTGGTTGATTTCTTCATAATAACCATTCTTCCATAATCTCAGTTCTCTTTTCATTTGCATCTCTTGAACGACCGGTGATATTGAACTTTTTTATGTATTTATTTGCCATTTGTATTTCTACATTGAGAAGTGTGTATTCATCTTAGATGCCCATTTCTGGATTGAATATTTAAATTTGGGAAGTCTGATGTTTTACCATACATTCTTGAAAGTAATGCTTTGAGGAACGGCAGGCAAAAAATTTCCCCACATTGCGGGTTTTTTCTTTACTGGTGGTTTCTCTTGCTGTGCAAAAGGTTTTCAATAAGATGCGATCCCACTTGTTGATTCTTTGTGATAGTTCCTGTGTGGTTGGGGCTTTATTCATAAAGTCTTTGCCCATACCAATGTCTTCAAGAATTCTACTTCTTCTATCTTTCAGCAGATTTAGTGTTCCTGTTTTAATATTTAAAGCTTTGATGGATTTCACTTTTAGTTCGGTGCATGATGAAAGATATGTCTCCAGTTTTAATCTTCAACACAGTTTTTTCAACATGTGTCTGGCACCTTTGTCAAAGATAAGGCGGCGAAGTACGCTCTGAGTTATTTCTGCATCTTCCAATCTGTCCCAGTGATCGACCCCGTGGTCTGCTTTGTTGCCAGTGCCGCCCTGTTTGTATCACAGTAGCTGTTATGGCCCCTGCTTGCTTTTGTTGCCCAGAATTGCCTTCGTGCTTCTAGGTTTCTTCTACCTCTAAATCAATTTTGTGATTTGTTTCCCTAATTGTGTGAGATATGCTTTTGGAATTTACTCAGAACTGCATTATTCTGTGTAACAGTTTTGGTGTATAGTGAATGTTTTCACTATGTTGGTTCTTCCTACCTAAGGGCAATGGCTATTGCTCCATTTTCTGATAACCTCTTCCATCTCCATTTTCAGAGAACTCTATTTTTCAATGTAGCATTCTTTTACCTCCTTTGTTAGATTAATTACTATGTATTCCATTTTTGGAGATGCTATTGTGTAAGGTGTGATTTCTCTAATTTCTCTCTCTCAGTGAGTTTGCTATTTGTGTACAGAAAGCTGTTGATTTTTCAGTATTGACTTTCTGTCCAGGTATACCACTGAATTTGCTTATTAAATATAGTCATCTTTTGGTGAGATATTTTGGGGTCTTCTATGTAGAGTATTGTGTCATCCACAAATAATGATAATTTAAGTTGCTTTCTATTCTTATATATTTTATTTTTTTTCTCTTGTCTAATTATTCTGATTAATGTTTCAAGGACTATATTAAATAAGAGGAGTGATTGTGAGCATACTTGTGAGGTTCCTGATTTTAGAGTGAAAGCTTTCAGTTTTTGTTCATTTAGTATTATGTTGGCCACTGATATGCCACAAATGGCTTTTATCATATTGAAATAAAAGACCATTATTCTAATTTTGTGTCGAGTTTTTAATCAGGTTCAGGACTTCTCAAAAGATTCTTCTGCATCTATTGAGATGATCATGAGTTTTTTGTCCTTGACCCTGTTAGTGTGATGTAGTACATTTATTGATTTATGCATGTTGAAACAGTGCTGCAGCCTTACAGTGAGTCCCACTTAGTAATGGTATATAATCTCCTTAATGATTTCCAACCTCCTGTTTGCCTATCTTATTGAGGGTTTTTGCACATGCAATTGTCACAAAGATTGGTCTGCAGTTTTCTTACTTGTGTCCCTTCTCTTGTTTTGGCATCAGAGCAATGCTTGCTTGAGGGAATGAATTTGGGAGTATTGCTTCCTTTCCAATTTCATTAGAGTTTGAGAGGTAGTGATGTTAGGTCTTCTCTAAATCTGTTGTAGAACTCAACAGTGAATCCATCAGGGCCTGACTTTTTTCTTTGTTGGTAGCTTTTTAATTACGTCATTGATTTCATTGATTAATATTAGTTTATTCAAAATTCTTATATATTCTTGGGGCTGGGGAGATGACTCAGTGGAATAAGCACTTCCCTGGCAAGCACAAGAGCATGAGTTCAATCCCTGGTTCCACCAAAAAAAAAAAAAAAAAGACAAAATTCTTATATATTCTTGATTCAGTTTTGGTAATTCACATGTATCTAGGAATCTGTCAGCTTTTCCTGATTTTCTATCTTATTAGAATGTAAGTTCTTATCTATGCAAGGTGTGCTGCAATTTTTTTTCCTTTTTATTCTTAACTGCATGGATTTGAGTTATTGTTTTCCTTTTTGGTAGGGGTTTGTTGATTTTGTTTAATCTTTCAAAAAACAAACATTTGTGCCAGCAAGATAGTTCAGTGGACTAAGTGCCTATTCAGGCAAGTGCAGGCAACAGGGTTTGATCACATGCAGACCCCGTCCCTGGATGCACTGAGAAAGCCACTGAGTCAGGGCATGGTGGTGCATGCCTGTAATCCCAGTGCTGGGGAGGCTGAAAACAAGAAGAGCACTATGAGTCTGAGCTGTGTAGTGAGAACTTATACCAAATACATTAAATCAAATAAGCAGCTCTTCGATTCGCAATTATTTGTATTGTTTTCTTGGTCTCCATTGCATTAATTTCTATGCTGATCTTTATAATTATTTTTCCATTGCACAAGCTTTGGATTTGGCCTCTTCTTCTTTTTCTAGATGCTTAAGGTTTAGCACTCATTTCTTTACTTGTGTTTGTTCTGTTTTCCTGATATGTATATGCACTAATATACATTCCCTTATACGATTGCCTTCATTGACACCCATAAGTTTCAGGATTTTCATTTAATTGTAGAAACTAATTCCTTCTTTAACTTCATTTGTGACCCAAGGTTGTTAAGGAGGGTGTTATTTAACTTCCATGTGTTTCCATTTAGTTTCTATGTATTTTCCATGTGTTTGCATTTACTAAAGCATGTTCTATGAGCTAGTGTGTGGTTCATTTTGGAGAATATCCCACGTGCACCTGAGAAGTATGTATGCTCTAATGTTTTGGGGTGGAACATTCTGTAGACATTTGCTAAGTCCATTTGTTCAAAAGCTTGGTTCAGTTCTAATATTTGTTAATTTTTTAGTTTAGTTATTCTGTCATTTTGTGTCAATGGCATATTGAGATCCCCCAATACCACTGTAGTAGTGCTTATTTGATTTTTCATTTCTGTTAATATTTGTTCTATATAGCTGCATGCACTGGTGTTTGTTGCTTTTATATTTATGATTGTTATCCCTTTCCATTGGATTGAGTCCTTTACAAAGATGCAGACCTTCTTTGTCTCTTTTAATCAGTCTTGGTTTGAAATCTACTTTGTCTGCAAATAGAAGAACTACCCTTGCTTTTCTATGAGTTCTTGTTTTTTGGAGAATTGTTTTCCATCCTTTGACTTTAAGCCTATGAATTTTGTTTTGTATTCAATGTGTTTCTTGTTTGTAGATTAGTGTTCAATCTTCCATCATGATCCAGTCCACCAGTCTATGTCTTTTGATTTGTGACTTGAGACCATTAACTTTGACGGTTATAACGTATCTCTGATTTACACTTGACATGTTGCTTTCCTGTTGTTGGCTCCTCTCCTCACTTGTCTTTTTGTTCTGCCTCAGGAGTACTTCTGCTGGGGATTCATGCAGTTGCAGTCATTGTTATCTCTTTCTAGGGTGTCCTTCAGAACACTGTAGAGTGCTAGTTTGGTGGTCATGAATTTCTTCCAGTGTTCTTTGTCATGGGAATATCTAATTTCTGCATCAGTTGTAAAAGATAGTTTTGCAGGGTACATAAATCTGGGTAGAAGGTTTTTTTCCTTTAGAGATTGAAATACTTCATGCTCTCCTTGTTTTGAGCATTTGTGCTGAGAAGGCAGCTGTAATTCTGATGGGCTTTCCCTTGTACGTGATTTATTTCTTTTTCTTAACATCTTTTAAGATTCCATTTTTGCATTGAATTTCTTGAATATTGATTATTATATACTGCTTGTAGATTTCATTTTTATTGTGGCTAGTTAGAATTCTATATGCCTCACTTAGTCTATATAAAATGATTTTTCTCTACCAGCAAAGCTGTGTGCCATTATTTCTGTGAACAGTTTTTTTTAAATATGGTTTGTGCTGTCTTCTGCTTTTTCATAAACTCCAATCAATCGTAAGTTATTTTTATTTGCCTCATCTAAAAGCTACTTGATGATTTCTCATGTCCCTTACTATTATAAAAAATCTTTCTTTCATGATTGCTAACTACAAGCCTGTCTTCTATATATGAGATGTGTCCTTGCATTAGCTTATTCTGAAGATACTTTCAATGGAGTTTTTATTCTCCTAAGTATCTGCTTAAATCTGCCTCATGAATTCTATTTTTTTCCTATGCTGAGCATTCCTGGTTTCCATAATTTTTATTTATTTATTTATTTATTTATTTATTTATTTTACTTTTTTGGTGGAACTGGAGATTAAACTCAGGCCCTTGTGCTTGCCAGGGAAGCTCTTATTCCACTGAGCCATCTCCCCAGCCCCTGACACCTCAAGTTTAAAAGTATGATGTAAATATATCTTTACAATTCTGTAACAAATAAGTTTGAAAACATATATTTTTGCTCTGACATAACTATTTCCTGCTTAGATATAATAAAAAGAAATTAAAATACCTGCCACATTTCATCCTTCTTTTTCACTTCCTCCAAATCCACAAACTCATTTAAGTTTTCCAGGGCCTTGGCTGCCAGTATTCTCCTTGCTTCTTTACTTAGTTCAGACTGCAAATTGCTGTGTGGCACTGCTTCAGACAGATCTTTGCTGTCCTGGATATCAGATCCAACCAGCTCCTGTGCCTTTGACTGGAGCCACAGTCCAGAGGCCTGCAGCGAGTTCGGCCCTCTTCCTTGACAGAGTCTGGGTTACAGCTACCATGAAGTTCACACTGACTGTGGGCCACTTGCTGGTGAGAGGGATCTGGGTTCTTAGAGACATTTGTAAAGGTGGGTGTAAAACAGGTTCCCCAGGGTTGTATGAACCCAAAAAACCCACAGTGAATATTCGACTCCATTATCTTTCCTTTGCAATGTCCCTCTTTTGGCAAAAGGGTGATGCATCTTTGTGTACTTCTAAGTCTTCACCCTTAGAATGGTTTCAGAAAGAAAATGTACTGCGAACCAATGCTTCCTTACTGAGATCCAGTGCTGGGGACAGTAGGATGTAACAGTGGCTGCTGGGCTTCTGCTGCTGGACCTTGTGGCCCTGGAAGTCCTGGGCAGGCACTGTCCATGGAGTCTCCCCTTGCTCAAGGAGAGCCTCTGTTGTCTTCACGTCTGAGTCACTATAACTGAGCTGCTTCTTCAGACGAGTCAGGGGCTGAAAGCACTCTGTTGTATGTTATGGGTCGGTGAGGAAAGAAACAACAAGAAGACCTAATGAAAGTAGCTTCAGAGGTTTCACTGAGATGAGTCTCTCTCCAAGTGAGCCCCGAGCCTTAGGAGCATCTCACTTTTATTCAGGGCTAAAGACAGGCTAAGGAATGTGCATAATTACTTAAGTGAATACAAACTGTTATCTCTACTAACTTCCACCATTTGCCTAACACTAGGTTCACACAGTTGCTAGCTGATAACATTCCAGCAAGCAATCACAGAAACAGGGTGTCTGCAGGAGAAGCTGTTATCTAGAATCCCATTTCTGGAAAATTCAAACAGAAAGCAATCCCCCTTGGGCTCTGCCTATTGTTCTCTACTCTCTCAAGACATTAGGTTTATATAAAAATGATCCAATACTGATCAGCAGTCCACAATAGTAATGGGTTATCCCCAAAAGTTGTTGACTTGAACCACATACATTCTTTTATACTTTTCTACTGAATGGTTAAGACCGAGGCAAAGCAAGACTCATATAACAAGAAATGTAACTTTTGTATCAGATAAGTCAGTTACCCTCAGGGTTTGTCCCGTAACTCTGCACTGTACTTTGTCGATCCTTTGTCTGTATCAGCCATGTGGATGAGTCACGCCAATGCTTGACCAGTTTGCTCTCTGTGAAAAGCCTGAGAGAAAGTTTTCTCTCCATGTGACTCTCCTCAGGCACACCATAGATCATCGATCGCATTCCTCTATGGCTCCATAACCTCCTTGATCAGAAAATTTGGGGCACAACTGAGTTCCATGATGCTACAGTACAGGTACTTCTAGGTCGAGTCTTGACTGACTTTGAAAGGCTAGGGCCAAAATGTTGGCTGACCTTGCAGCCTTTCTTTTTCTCCAATTTTTAATCTGTGAACTTAGGTTGTTAACCCTCCAGAAGAGTAGCTTATTATTACCCTGCAACATATGCAGTTCAGTTTACCCACACCATCTATCCTTGGAGAAGAAAACTCCTTTTTTCCTCCCTTACCAGACTCATGTGCTTGCTTTTAAGCAATGAGCTCCATTCCCAATACAAACAGGCCAGCCTTCTACTCCAATTTCATAAAATGGAATTTTGGTTCCTTGTTCTGCTGGCACTGCTGGTCCCCAGGCATCCTAAGGGCCGGGTAGCCAGGAGCTTTCGTTAACATATATGGGTATAGTAGCATCCCACCAGTGAGCTCCTCTGTTGAGTGGAGGATATGGAATGTAAGCCCAATAGCTAAAATTACCTTCAACACTTACCTTTAACAAAGCCATCATAGCAAGAAACAAGTTGATACTATTTTTCTCTCAAAATATTTGTTTTTGCTCATTTTCTAGGTTTTGTCAAGTTGGCACCCAAATCACTTCTCCAGTATTTCTTTTTTCAATGATAGTCTGCAGCAGGTCTGGCAGTTATTTTTTGAAAATTTAATATGAATAAAGTTTTTTGTACCATTAACCTAGGTGTATTCATATCTATTCCCATACTATTCTCCTTTTTTTGTTTCATAAGCATTTTTAAGCTTTTATCAGCTCATTTTATAATTACCCATTAGTATAAGTCTCTATAGAATAACAGACAAGTTATACATTTTTATACATTTAGAAATCAAAACCATATAGAACATTGTAGTAAAACAATCCTGATGACATTTTGATATACTTTAAATATTTTGTTTTGCTTTTCATAACACTTTTAACCAATCATCCCTACTTATTCAAAGTGTCTCCTAAGAGACTATTGAGATTATTGGGAGCTCCACATTAATGAATAAAAAGGTGGGCCACACCTCTTATTCATCAGTTGGACTCCTCTCTTAATAATTTTTTCCACTCTAAGGAATTTTTGTTTAATTAGCTTAAACCTTATGATGTCTATAAACAATTTCAATATCACTTCAAGACTGCTAATTCAGGAAAGAGCATGCTTTCAGTCTATATCTCAAATTATATTTGGAATAAATAATCCAAAAAAAAGCAAAAAGGAACAGCTGCTCATTGAAAGACACACAAACACATAAACACACAGACACATTAACCCCTTAAAAAAAAATCAAGACTGTACTCAGATATTTGGCCAAATTAAATTATAGCAATTGTATTATAAGCTTTAGAAATTTTATAAGTAGACTAGTCAGATTTTGTTGTTCATCAATAGAGATCTCTTATTGGAAAACTTGGAAGGAATGAAATCTTTCATCTATAATTGTTGTGTATATTTTGTATTTTTTGACAACACTGAAAAAAATTAACTTAGTTTTACATTTTTTGTCATCTATTTAGACCTCATATTTCCATTTGGTCAGTTCCTTGAAGAGGCCTGGGCTGGATCTAGCCTAGTCGCTGTTAACTTCTTTGTTGTTTTTTTTTTTTTTTGTTTTTTTGTTTTTTTTTTTTTGTGGAACGGGGGATTGAACTCAGGCCCTTGCACTTGCCAGGCAAGCACTTATTCTACTGAGCTATCTCCCCAGCCCCTATTAACTTCTTTAGATCTGGTTCCATGGTATAGCCCAACAATACACTGGTATCCAAATAGGTTGGTTAGCATTCTCTGGAAAAACACAAGCACACCCTTTGCCCCAGGTTAGTTATTGTCCAGTATGGAGACTCTCCAAAGGACCCTTCTTAGTCTTTTTCTTCTTACCTGGTTTGTCCTTCTATTGCTGTATAAGTATAAAAATTTAATAGATACTGACAAGTGAAATTGGCAGGATTGACTCCCCTTTGCTCTAACTGAATTTTGATCAGACGGTGGACTTTGGAGGCCAACACTAGGCCTTTTATTATTTAAATGATGTGCCAAAATCAAGTGACTTTTTAAACCCATGGCTTTTACACATCATTTTAAAATTTTACATTTATTTGTAAAACATCAAAGTCTTATTTTTAAGTTAGGACAGTAAAAGCAATCAAATTTAACTAGGAATTAAAAGAATTTAAGTAATCTTTTAAAATATCTTGGGGCAATGGCCTTACACCTTTGGAGCTGCCCCACCTAGAGGCCACCCACATTTGCATCTGAAAAGCCATTAAAATGCTTTTCCTTTAAGCAATTTTTATTTTCTAACCAACTATTTAGTTTTAACAATTTTAAAATTTTCAGCAAAGATGACCAGTTGTGCAATATAAGAATCTGGTGTGGTTTAAACAATGATTTGGGTGGATAGAATTATAACTTTGATTTCCCTGTATAAACACCAAACACAACCTGCAGACCTTTTAGCACCGGGGCTATCTTTGCTTGATTTTACTCCATAGGTGTGCTGGCCCAGCTGCTAGGATCAGCTTAATGGTCTTAACACTTAAAAAAGGTTTTCTTGAGCCCACATTACTAAAGCTTTAAAGGAGCTAGGGCCCTGTAACTTGGCTTCTGAGGCTGAGCCTATCTGGGTCAGCCTAGGATGTGAGTGGATGGGAGCTCGGGGTCCTCCCTGATCTCAGTTTGTGCCCTTCCCCCTGGCGGGGTCCAGTCACTTGAAACCAACTGTTTGCAATTTAAAAGAACCCTTTTTACAAAACTTTTGTTGTTTCCTGCTGACAATAGGGCCAGACAATGCAGTGAGTGTTCTAATATGCATAATAAAGAGAAGTTGACTTCTGTTTCTAATCGCAGTTAAATTTTAATTTGAAAAGATTTAGTAGTAGATATCATAAGTAATATTTCTCCTTCATAATCATTATCAACAATTACCAAATGTACAAATACACCTTGGGTAATAATACCACTCCTTTATACAATCAAGGATATAATATCTTTTGGAATAGGGCTGAAAATTCCAGTTTTAATTTTGTAAACACAATCGGGGAGCAAAAGCTGATTTTCCACAGCCATCAGATCTAAAGCTGCACTTCTACTTCTGAGGTTGCATGGAAACGATCTGACCCTGCATTGCGTTGAAATTCAGGCTGGCCACTGGAAACTGTGGGTATTCTGTGTTATCTCTGAGCCCCTGGATGATGGGCCCATTCTCCAGTTTCCCCGAGATTGCAAGGGTTGGCCATGTTTATCAAATTTGGAGAGGCATTTATTATGTTTACCTTTTCCACATCTCAGACAAGGTCCTGGAGCAGTCTTGTTACCAGTATCTGCTTTTTTCTTTTTATCTTGTCCTCTTCTGCAATCTTTTCTCATATGACCCATCCTTCCACACTTAAAACATTTGGTATGATTTTGTTTAAAAAAGACTGTAAGGCAGTCGCCAATAAATTAGCTTTGCATGGCTCCGAGCCAATATCAGCGCAGGCCTTAACATATTCTTCCAATGGTGCACCCTGTGCCTTAAGGGATGCAGAGGCTTCTGACATTCGGCATTCGCATTCTTAAAAGCCAAAGTTTGTAACAATAACTCCCTCAAATCTAGTCCTCTCACTGTTTTGTGTATAGCCTCCCTTAATCGGGAGACAAAATCCACATATGGCTCATTATTAGATTGAAGAACCTTAGCAAATGATTTTTGAGCATCCCCCGGCCTTTCCACCTTTTCCCATGCTCTCAAGCAACAAATGCGAGTTTGCACAATAACCACACCATCATATTGCAATTGGGCTTGGATACCAATCCAGGCCCCTGACCCAGTGGTTGATCTGATGAAACATGAACTGGGGGATATTTTCCCCTGTTAACCTCTCTCTTGAACATCTGCTTCATCTTTCCACCAAGTTCTAAACTGAAAATATTGGCTTGGCACAAAACTTCCCAATCATGAGGAATTAATCTATGTTAATTTGCTAATCCTTGAATTAATCCAATCACATAGGTTGATTGCATGCCATAGGCCACGACAGCCTGCTTTAAATCTTTAATAACCTTGAACGCCAGAGGTTGGTGTTCCCATTGTACAAATCCTTGGGGAAATTGCGCATTTGGTGGGTGTTGTTGAACCACCACAGGAAAAATACCCAAAGGGGCAGAGTAAGCTTCAGGATCTCCGTGTGGTCTCCCTTGCATAAGAGCCTGAGATATTACACTTCTATAAACTTTGATAGGGGCTTCCTTTTTCTCCTCATATGGAGGAGCAGAAGGTTAAAAAATGGCAGTGGAGGCTGATTTTTTGTCAACTTAGATGGAGGAAGTACAGGGGTAGAGACCTCCATTTTTTCAATCAATTTAGAAAGCAATTGTGGTAATTGCCTTATCTGGACTCCTAACTCACTTATCTCACTCTTAGTTTCCTTTTGTTCTATATACTCCGAATCCTCAGATTCTGAGGAGATGGTTTGCGATGCCATAAATGTCCTTCACAACCCAGTTGGTCAGAGTCATTCCCATTATAGAGCATTGAGAAATTTAAAGGACCAACACTCTTGGTATTCCGGGAAGGGTCTTGAGGGGGCGCAACCTGATCATAATTACGCACCACAGAGGCCCCCTGCTCCGTTTTTGTCCTTTTTGCTATGCTAGCCTCTGCATTTGAGTGTGAGGAAGGCAGAGGTCTTAAAAAGTTCTCATGTGCAGATTCATATTTGTGCGAAAGCTGCTCTTGAGGTTTAGGAATATCAGCATTTGAAACTGACCTTTTCAGATATTTCTTAGACTCTGCTGAGTCCGACTGCAGTGCCTCCAAAGCGAAGGAAATCAAACTACAAAGAGAGCATACATGAAGAGGAATTGGTTCCCCATTTTGATGAGCACGACACAGCGTTCTCATAACTTGTTTCCAAACCTTTAAGTTTAAAGCAGCCTTTCCCTTAGGCTGAAACCAGTAACAATGCCTTTTTATAAGAGAAAATAATCCCTTGAAACTCTTGGGTTTCACCTTTACACCCACTCCTTTGAGTAAACATCCGAATAAGACGTACATACTCAATTTCTACTGAAGCGGAATTTCCCATTACTCTGAGCTTTCCCGGTGGTCTCGCCTACTCTGGGCATACGCCCACACGGTCAGGCCTCTCTTAACTCACCCTTGGTGGTCTTCTGTTTTGAGTACCACTTGTTGTATGTTATGGGTCAGTGTGGAAAGAAATGACGAGAAAACCTGATGAAAGTAGCTTCTGAGGTCTCACTGAGATGAGTCTCTCCCCAAGTGAGCCCATAATTTTCTTAAGTGCCTCTATTTTTTTTTAATCTGTATCTGCTCTAGAGTCACTAAACATGGTTTTCAGTGAGGATACCATGTCTACATGTATCTAAGAAATTATTTCTGACTTGATTTTTTACAGCCTTATTCAATTGGTTTGTTATTACTGTTCCAGAGAGGCCAGGTTAGGGTTTTTGAATTCAGCCACCTCATTGGCCTCTGGGTTTGTTTTGATGAACTAGATGCCTGGAGTTGCATTTATTTAAATATCTTCTAATTTGTTTCCTTTTTTTTTTTTAGTTTAATTCCTAGGTGATACTTGTAAATTTCTATGGTGGGTTGCTTTATAGATAGCAATAAGAATCCTTAAAGAATATCTACTTTTCTGAAGTATCTTCCAAGTGTAGCTTATTTCTGGATTTTGAGTCTGTTGAAAGATCCCTTCTCTTCATCTTGTTGAGGATGAGACAGTTGCTGTAGGAGCCTTGGAATACCAAGAAAATTAGCTGTTTAAAATAATTATTAACCTTTCGGTCCTCTCCTGAGTGAGAGCTGATCAAGGGGCCCTGAGCCCAGTAATAAATGGCTTTCCAAATTCCAATTTGGCTGATCTGATTCCTATTCTGAGTGACCCATAACATTTGGGGGCTCGTCCAGGAACCCCTTCACTGGGGATCAATCTGAGGAACCAGAGTTTTTCAGAAACCATTTCCTCAGGGAGACTTTCTGGCCCCAGGATGGTCTCCAAAAACTTACAAATTTTACCATTCAAACCTCAGAGCCATCTGTAAGTTCTTACTGGTCCAGAGAGTCATCTTCAGAAAGCCCGGACACCCTGACCAAGTCCCTTACATTTAGGCTTGGATTGATCTTGTCCATGAACTTCTGAAATGGCTCAAAGTTTGCTGTTCTGGACGCCAGCCCTGGATGACCAGCCAACTCCGCATGGTCGCACTGGCAGCTCCAACTGAGAAGAAGCGGCTGTGACCCCGACAGTCACCCTCAGATCCAGCTTGTTCCACCTGCCACCTGATTTTCTTTAAGACAAGAAGATGAGAAGAGAGAAAGTGTTGATCCATATTATGAAAACATTAAAGAGGTCAAAGAAAGCAGTATGATCAAGAAGTCAAAGCAAAACAGTTTGAAATTTCTCTTAGAACACAAGATACGGAATGAAAAATGGCAGGAGATACATGGGATCAATACTCAGAGGCTGAGCAGCATGAGAAAAGGATGAGAGAAAAACGACCAAAGTACCTTGAGTATTTACATGAGGCATATGTCGATTATAAAATCAATAAATCTGTCGAGTCAGGGGAAAATTATAGTTTTGATAAGCCAGGGACAACTGTAACTTTGATAAAGTTACTTGAAATATATAATTTAGGGGTGTGGGTGCGGTGCAGTGAGAAGAGCATGTGCTTTACAGGGCAAGCCCTGCGTTCAGTCCCCAGCACTGCAAAGGAAACTATCCACAAGCACAGCTAGAAAAATAATAATTATAAGTCATTTACTTTTTCTAATTCTTAACATTGTGCATAGTCTTTCAAATGCTCAAACCTCATGTAACTTTTTAAAATAGTTCTATGAAAATAATTATTTTGAAATTAACATTTTAGATCCGAACTTGAGATTTCTATGTTAAAAGCTAAAATAAAACAACAAGCAACAAAAATCAAACATCTTCAGAAAAAACTATTAACTGAAACTTTGGTAAGTCAGTCTCTTAAATTTTTAACATACAAAAAAAAAAAAAAAAAGAGTTCTTCTCTACCAATATTTAGAATATTTTAGGCAATATATAATGTCTCCTTGATGAAATACTTGTCATAATCTTAGTGATACGACTAGCTGCTAGGCCTAATGAAATTCTCTTAAGTTTATAAAAGGTAAATGATTTCAAACAACTATGACTTTGAGATTGATATTTTAATAAAAAATTGTGTAGTCCAAAATCCATATTGTATGTATATCACATTTTGTTTATCCGTTATCCATGGATGGACATGAGAGTTATTTCCATACTTCTTTGCAAGTAATGCAACTCTGGACATTGATATATAACTGTATGTTCTGAGTCCTGGATAATATTTTATAATAAAGTCTGAAAGTTCATGGAAAAAAATAAAAAACAAAATAATTATGACATTTTTGGCTATAGTGGTATCATCAGCAATAACAGTAGCATTAAGCAGCATAAGAAATAACAAACTGAGATGACCATTAATTTGTCACCTTTAACTTTATGAGCTAGATTTGTAGTTATATAACAAAATCTAAGACAAACCAGAAACTCTGTGTGATACATAAGTCCTTAGTATGTCAACTTTTCCCTCAGGTATCAAAATTGAAAAAAGATTAGGGAGAAAACAAGGCAGTAGAAGAAGAAGGAATTAGAAATAAAACTGGAGGACAAGCGAATCACACTGAATTTGGGAAACTGGTGAAGAAGAATGGAGGGAAAGAGAGAAGGAAGAGAAAAAAGAAGAGAACAACAAGCACAAAGAGGCTAAAAACGACATTCACACTCATATAAAAACAAGATCAAACAATGAAGGAGAAAAAGACACATGCAAAAACAACAACAAAACCAACACAACCCCTAAAACAACAACAAAATATGAGAGGGAGGGGAGAGAGAGAGAGAGAGGAGTCCATTTGGATGACTGTCTCTGCTATCACTAGTAGACAATATGCGGAGACAGAGTCCAAATCTGTGTTGATGTGCCCGGGCAAGCCAGCAGTAGCTTTATGGCTATCTCGTGGATAATCTCAGTGAGGCTGCACCTTTATTTCCCTGGTAGTTCAGTCTCTATTCTGGTCATGGGGGCTGACCCCAGACTGTAGCAGTCAATGCACCTTCCTTGATTGGTCTGAACCCAGCTGGGAGCCGCTATGTGGAGCCACTCTGAGTTCTGAGCTCAGCCAGCTCATCTCCAAGATGGCTTCCAGTCAACTGCTTTCTCCTGTGGGGCAACCAAGCCGGCAGCACTCACTTCCAGCCAGTGAAGTCCTTCATGTCCACTGCTCCCTTCTACTGCTGCATCTCCTATGGAAGCCTCCAGTGCTGCTAGCAATCTCCATGTGTCCACAGGTTTGAACTACTCCTCTCATGCAGTGCATCCAGATTGAGGGAGAAGGATCCACCATCTAGCTCCTTTGTTGAACTACCTCTCTTCACTCTTTCCATGGGCTTCAATTCTTGCTTCAGAGCCTTCCTGGGTCCAGAAGACCATTTTCTCTTTCTTGTCGTCCTCTCATGGCTGTATTCCAGCGTCTGCATGGCAACTCTCAAAGAGGCTCTTTCTCCACCATATTGGTCCTCTTTCAGTGTTACTTCTTAGCATTAGAATAAATCTTCTACTTGCAACATAGGAATACATAGGCAATCTTTCTTTCTTTTTTTTTTTTAGTTCTTTCCTACCATGGGATTTTTATTTCTATGTGATTTTAAGTTTATTTTTATTTATTAATTAATTAATTTATTTTATTGTATTTAGAACAGGGTCTACAGGATCTCATTACACAAATCACACTTGTAGTGATCCTCCTGTTTTCAGCCTCCTAAGTGCAGGGTTTACAGGCAGGTGCCACCATGCCCAATCTCTCTTTTTTTTTTTTAAATTTTATTTTATTGAAGTACAAATAGCAATGAGACAGTTTCAAGACAAATTAACAGGACAGATTCAATAAATTAATACATTCCAAACTGTTTTCATAATGTTTTGGTATCGTACAAGGTGCATCTCTCACAGGTTTCATGTTTTGGTATCGTACAAGTGGTTATCATGTATGCATGATATTATACTTATGGACATTATTATAGCAGATGTCTCTTATCGGTGAATTAAGAGAGTGTAGCTGTTTACTTATCTTATTTTTTTATACCTGAATTATATGACAGACTCAATAATTAATACTTTCTACCTTGTTATTTTCCTAGTGGTTGTCCATAGAAGCCAACAGAATACCTTGTCCAACCACTATTAGTGCAAATCTTTGCTTCTCATAGAATTATGCAGAAGCACGGCATATTTATCCTAACTGTACTGTTTATATACACACATCATGATTCTTCCTTTGTATACTCCTTAGGCAACCTTTCCAAATGCTTATGATCACATATGACTGCTATAGTTTGAATTTTTGCCTCCCCAGTCCATATATTAAAGTCTTGGTACCAGAGTGATACTATTGCTAAATAGTAGAACCTGTGAGAGATGGGCCTACTAGAAGAGCTTTTAGGCAATTGAGATAGATGAGGATTTGGAAAACCTTGACCTTTCTCACTCTCTTTTGTTTCCTGGCATGGATGAATGGCTTTCTTTTGTCATGAACACCCCCATTACATCATATATGGCCTTCTCAAAAGTCCAAAAGCAGCATAGACTTTTGGATTGATCATGGACTGGAACTATCAAAGCTATGTGTCAACATGTATTTCTTTTTATAAATGATTTCAGGGGGGCTGGGGAGATGGCTCAGTGGAATAAGTGCTTCCCTGGCAAGCACAAGGGTCTGAGTTCAATCCCTGGTTCCGCCAAAAAAAAAAAAAAAAAAAAAAAAAAAAAAAAAGATTTCAGGCATATTCTATACAATGAAACTTGCTTAATATAAAAAATTTGTACCAAGACTTACCATAGTAAGTCTTTGCTATGACTAGGCAAGCACCCTAACACTGAGCTACCTCCACAGTCATTTGCTGTTATAATAGCTGATGATGTGGAGACATCTGGGATTTTCAAGGAGAGAAAGCCTAGAATGCTGTAAGCAGAGCTTACTGGGTGATTCTAAGGAGGGCATAGGAGACCAGAATGCCAATATAATGTGGACAGGGATTTCAGAAGGAAATGAGGACCATAACGGGAATTGACCTAAAGGACATCCTTGATGCACTGTGGTGGAGAAGATGAGAGTGCTGTATTTAGTCCCTGAGACTTCATGTAGTCTGAGCTTTGAGAATATGGGCTAGTTTACCTGATGGAATAGGTGTCAAGACTGCAAAGTATTCAGGCAGGGACATGGCCTTTACTGGCTGGTTTCAATTTTTTTTTAATTATCTATTTATTTAATTGTATATTTATTTATCTGGTACAGGGTCTCACTACACAGCTCAGACTTGTAGTGACCCTGCTGTCTCAGCCTCTCCAGCACTGGGATTATAGGTGTGTGTCACCATGTCTATTTTGATGGCTGGCACAGAGGCATGGCATGCTAGACCAGGTATCAAACCTGGGTTCCCATGTTTACTAGGTAAGGGCTTAGACCACCAAGCTATCTCCCCAGACTAATGGCTGGTTATAGCAATACTTACAGAAAGCAAGGAGGAACAGACAAAATGACATTAAAAATTGGTAGGCTGACCACATACAGAGCATGTGCAAACTTTTGGACTGGAAGGTGACATTATTACCATTGCTAAAAAGAAACCAAGGGCCATACATACAGCAAGCGGCTTTATTTTATGTACTGCCATCATGATGTGGTTCATTGCCATAGGCCTGGAGCCAAGCACTGGTGGACTAGAACCTTTGAAACTATGAGCCAAAACAAACCCTTTTTCATTATAACTAAATGATCTCAAGTATCCATTACAGTAACAGACTTCTGGCCAACACAATGGCCATTCACATTTTGGGTTGTGAAACTAGTAAATTCCAGAGTGGATTTCTAAAAGTTGTGTCATGTTCTTATTACCATTATTTTCTCCATCTGTTGTATCTTATATCCTCTAAAAGCAGATGCTGATTAGAGAGTCCCTTTTATAACAAGCCTACCAGTGGTCAACACCCTGAGGGAAAACAAGAAATAGAGCAGAGGTACTTTTCAAGCTTAAGCTAAGGGAAAGTACAGCACAAAAAAAGAAAGACATTTTACTATCAGTTTCCCCACCAGTTCACTCCAAAGTTGTTGTGTGTTAACAATAACAGATGTTGTGATGAGAATATAAGAAGAAAGGGCAGTGGTCACAAAATAGGCTGTATATCACTTAGGACAAGCTAAATCCATTGTTCTTAAAAGCAAATTTATAGAAATTAGACTTTCAAACAATACGATTAGGCATAAATTAGATATCATTTAGCATAAAACTAAGGAAGAAGAAAACAAAATGTATCATCTGTTCTCACCTATCATCAGTTCTCATCTTTGTCAGAGGATGGCCATGCTAGATTTGCCATACTCAGATGAAATGCCATATGTCATCCTTGACTCCTAGGCGGCCAACCCACCTTCTCATTGTACTTTGGTTTCCTAGTATTTAGAACTCAGAAGAAGGAAGAACTCTGCATGATGAGTGACACACACATTCTAACCTCTGGAGCAACTTCCCTGTTGTAAACTGAACTTTCTGCCTGGTTTACTGTGTTTATGAGAGAATCAAAGCTTGAAACAGGAAGACCCAGTCCCAACTTTTCACATAGTCTAGGGCCTCAAGAAATTCTCTTTACAGCTTCAAAATATAGCAATTGTGTTAAGTGTTCAAAACCAGAACACAGTGTTTGCAAATCACATCTGTCCATACATACAGAAAAAATTAGCATATAATTTTTTTCTTAGAAAGCCTGAAAAAAATATTTATTAATTCAATACATTATTATATTTCATTAATTCTAAGACACTGACCATAAAATGCAATATTATTTTATATTTACATACAACAATGTTCAGTTAACTTTGTCATAATGGTAGGTGATCATTTATTATAAAACATCTTGATTTCAAAGTATTTAAAAGTGTGAGGGAAGTGTATATACTCCAATGATAAAATGAAGGATTAAAATATATTCTTCACAAAATTAAATAAAATGTTAAACATTAAGTACAGTAAAGTGGCACATATTTATAATAGTATATTCTTAAAGCTATTCTTTTTTCACTTCCCAGTTTAAAAGGAGAACCGCTGGTAATGACACTGATTTCTAGAAATATCTCATACAATGGTAAAACAATGGATTTTCAATTTGGAAATCATCTCACTCTTACTTCTAATATCACAGACCATGAGATAAAGGAAGCCTACATAAGGTTCCTCAGTGCAGCCAGAACACAGTCATGGCTGGAAACCCAGTTTTGGGGGGTTCTATTACCTTCTTTTCACAGACATCAAAAACCAAGTTGATCATTGCTAGTGTTTTGGCCAACCCTATAAAGTAAACCAATTATGTAAAATAACTATTTGGAAGGATGCCCTTTCAGGAAACTAAACTCAACTTTCCAGGCAGCTTATGAATGTCTCATAATTTGCTCATCAAATCCATTCTACTCCATGGGTTTGGCTCACTCAAACTCAAATGATTTCTCTGTATGTGCTAAAATGTATTGACCATAAAATATTACACAATCAGCCTCAAGCACTAGTCTCATGCAAGATCCTACTGTGTGACCACTTAGTAATGTGTTAGAGACTATGGGAATGATAGAACATTTCGAAGCTTAGCACTTGCTGTAGATGGACATAGAAACTTGAACCTGCAAAACATGAATAAAATGCTCTGGTCTGCCTGGCCTCTCTAGAAGGGGTGATTATTCAAGAAAATCAAAGTAATCCATCTTCTCTAAGAATTAGTTCCATTCACCCTGATTTCTGATAAATGACTCCACAAGACAATTCCAATAATAGCTGGAGAAGACTCAAACATTACTGCAATTGAGAGGAATTAATTGAGGATTTCAGATGTGACCACCATTAAACTATTGCCATATGTTTACATGTTATAAAATGCTACGTTATACCATGCATTTAATCACTTCAAACCATCTCTTTGCATTCCTCTACATATCTTCCACCTCCTAGTCTTGAACTGGTGGACAAAGTTTTCTGCTTCTCATTTTTTTTGATGTTTTTCTTTCGCTGGTGATAGACAGAAATGGTGGCTAACTTATACATCACAGCAAATAAAACAATAATGAATATGGTTGACCCCAAACAGGTATACAGAACTACTGGCAAATCTGGGTATTGTCCCTGAAGAATCCCTGCTCCTGCAGGAATACCCATTAACCCTAGGGCAGCACCAATTAGAATAAAAGCCGCAGAAATTCCACTTATGGTCGTGTACTGCTCAAGCCAAGAAACACCACTGGGAAAGGTGGCGGCCATTGAGGCCCCGTACACGGAACTCGCTATCCAGAGACAAAGCGGGCTCTTGTCAAAAAGCACCAGAAATAAGCATGAGACCAGACTGCCAGTGTTGCTCAGCACAATCATGGTTCCAGGCTGCAAACACGTAGCAAAGAAGATCGCCAGGCCCCTGCAGGCTGCAAAGGTCCCCCAGAAGATGGAGTTCAGCCCAGCTGCTTCACTTTCCTCCATGCCAACATGGGTGGTTGCAAATGAGAAAATGTAAGAGCTATATGTTACCTCAGCTCCAACGTAAAAAAAGAAGAATAGAAAAATGAGGCAGAGCAGGGCCTTGTGATGCTTAGCTCTTCGAGATGCCTGAGCAGATGCTGTGGACTTTTGGTGCCTTGAGCTTTTGTTGAAAAATAGAACAAACAGGAAAACAGAAATTATAAAGATGTAAGTGCTAATAAAAGTGTAAGTCCACAGTAAGTTCAAGTCATCAGGTGCTGCGAACAGGAGGTCTGGGCCAGGTTCCAGTGATGGGTTGAGGCCTGGAGGGTGAAGGTTGGACTCTGTGTAGTTTTCGGCAGATACTGTTGTCGTTGTCCCCAGGGCCACTTTTGCCAGAAGAGGAGTCAAAAATGCACCCAACGCAAAACTGAAGTGTAAGGCTTGCATGTGTGGGGCTCCTTGGTCCCCCCATAGAATCAAGATAAGGATGTTCCCACCTACCAATCAAAGATGGGGAAATGGTTTAAGTTAAACAGTGTTTACATGACTTAAGCATTATAGTATTCATAGTTATCAATCACTTCTGTGATTGAAGAACTCTAACCACTGCCACCAGACTAACTATATATAATACTTTGCTATTAGATGGTGCTCACACCATCACAAGTTACTGCAGTGGTTTCTGTAGTTTTGATTGGCAGTCACACCAGAAAAAAAAAAATATATATATATTCATATATAAAATACATACTCCAGGAATCAAAACTCTCAAGGATTCTCTTGTGCTTATTACAGAAAATAAGAATGCTTCTAGCATCTACACTTAACTGGTCAGCCAGAATATCAAAGGACAGAGTTTTATAATGATGGATACAGGTTAGTAATTCCTAATAATAAATGTTTTTTTTTTTATCAGACAGACATATAATTCTACCTTGTAACTTTTCAACCACACCATACCTAAAGTGTAAAATATTTCCAAAATCTATCCAATAACTTAGGTTTAGAAAGCAGAACTTGGTGGGAAGCCAATATCACTTAACACACCTTTATCTCAAAAAAGATAGATCAACCAGATAAAAAAAAAAAGTAGCAAAAAAAGTAGCAGAACTGAACCAGAGCTTAGAACAAATGGACCTGGTGGACATACACAAAGTGTTCCACCCAATCACAGCTGAATACACATTTTTTTTCAGCTGCACACAGGTCATTTTCCAAAATAGAACACATACTAGTCCATAGGTCATGCTTGAGTATATGCAAGAAAACAGAAATTATCCCATGCATATTGTCCAACCACAGTGCAATGAAACCAGAAATAAATGACAAAAGAAACCAGAAAAACCTGCTAAATACATAGAAATTAAACAACACCCTACTCAGCAATCAATGGGTCACAGATGAAATTAAACAAGAAATTCAACAATAGCTACAATTCAGTGAAAATTCAACCGCAACTTACCAGAATCTATATGATGTGATGAAAGCAGTTCTCAGAAGGAAAATCATAGCCATGAACTCACACATTAGGAAAACAGAATGGGAACAAATAAACACCCCAATGTTGCACCTCCGACATCTAGAAAAGGAAGAGCAAATGAAATCCAGAGCGCAAAGATGGGAAGAAATCATAAAGATTAGAGCAGAAATTAATTCAATTGAGATGAAGAAAACAGTTAAAGAATCAACAGAGCAAAAAGCTGATTCTTTGAAAGACTAAATAAAATCAATAAACCCCTAGCTAAACCCATCAAAAAGAGGAAATAAAAAATTCAAATACAAGCAATAAGGAATGGAAAGGGTGAAATCACCACAGACCCGTGGAAATTCAGAAGGTTATCAATAGCTACTTTGAGAATCTTTATGCTCACAGAACAGAAGACACAGAAGAAATGGACAGATTCCTCGAAAGGTACAAATTACCAAAACTGAATCAAGAAAATAGAACAACTCTCAATAACCCAATAACAGCCAAAGAGATACAAAACATAATAAAAAAAAAAACTGCTGACAAAGAAAAGTCCAGGTCCTGATGGATTCACAGCTGAATTCTACAAGAAATTTATAAAAGATATACTCCCTGTACTCCTTACACTCTTCAATGAACTTCTGGTCCTCTTGAATTTTTCCCCTAACCAAACCTCCAAAAATCATTTCTAGAGGCAAGTATTGTACTTATTCCAAAACTAGGGAAAGGCACAACTAAAAAAGAGAAGTACAGGCCAATCTTCTTCATGAGCATAGGTGCAAAATTCCTCAATAAAATCCTAGCAAATGGAATACAGCAAATCATCAAGAAGATCATACACTATGACCACGTAGGATTCATCCCAGGGATGCAAGAATGGTTCAATGTTTGAAAATCTATAAATGTAATACACTATATTAATAGACTAAAATCTAAAAACCACATGATCATCTAAATTGATGCAGAGAAAGCTTTTGACAAAGTGCAATACTCATTCATGTTCAAGGTCCTACAGAAAATTAAAATAGAAGGCCACTACCTCAATTTGATAAAAGCCCTCTATGACAACCCAAAAGCTAATATAATTCTAAATGGGGAAGAACTGAAATCTTTTACTCTTATATCTGGTACAAGACAAGGATGTCCTCTGTCACCCCTCCTATTCAATATAGTTTTAGAATCATTGGCTTCAGGCATTAGACAGGAGGGAGAAATAAAAGGAATAAGAATAGGTAAAGAAGAAGTTAAATTATCACTATTTGCAGATGACATGATACTTTACTTGGAAGACCCAAAAAACTCCAAGAAGCTACTAGAATTGATACACAAGTTCAGTAGCATAGCAGGATACAAAGTCAATACTCAAAAGTCATAACATTCCTCTACACAGATAACAAGCACACTGAGAGGGAAACAATAGAAACAATACTTTTTATAATAGCACCTCAGAAAATGAAATACCTTGGAATTCACTTAACGAAGGATGTCAAAGATCTTATGGAAAACTATAGCACCCTAAGAAAAGAGATTATAGAGGATTTCAGAAAATGGAAAGATATTCCCTGCTCCTGGATAGGAAGAACCAACATCGTGAAGATGGCCATACTCCCAAAATTGTTACAGAGATTTAAGGCAATCCCTATCAAACCACCACCAACATACCTCCCATACCTAGAGAAATCATTCCTAAAATTTATTTGGAACCAGAAAAGATCTAGAATAGCAAAGACAATCCTGTCCAACAAAGACAAGGCAGGAGGCATCACAAATCCTGACTTGAAATTATTCTAAAAAGCTACCATGATGAAAAAACATGGTATTGGCAACAAAATAGACCTGAGGATCAATGGAATAGATTAGAAGATGAGGAGGTATCTATGAACAAACTCAACCACTTGATCTTTGACAAAAGGGCCAAACATGCTTACTGGAAGTATGATAGCCTCTTTAACAAATGGTGCTCAAAAAACTGGCTTTCTACATGCCGAAAACTAAAACTTGTCCCAGGTTTATCACCATGCACTAAGCTAAAGTCAAAATGGATTAAAGATCCAAACATTAAAACATAAACACTCAATCTCCTGGAAGAGAAAGTAGGAGAAACTCTTGAAGACATAGGGATAGGCAAAGAGTTCATGAACAAACATGTATTCTTACGAGAAATACTTGAAAGAATTAACAACTGGGATCAACTCTTATTGAGAAGTTTTTGCACATCAAAAGAAATTATCAACAAAGTGAAAAGACACAAATTTCAAAAACATCTTAACTAATAATCACTCAGACAAAGGTCTGTTCTCTAGAATTTATAAAGAACTAAGATACATTAGGGCCCTCAAATTTAAAGACCCAATCCAGAAATAAGCATCTGAGATGAATACACACTTCTCAGAGGATGAAATTAAAGAAACGAATAAACATAAGAAAAAATGCTCCACATCACTAGCCATCCGTGAAATGCAAGTTAAAACAACTCTGAGATACCATCTCACTCCAGAAAGAATGCCTAACATAAAGAAATCAACCAATTAGGTCGCCGGGCGTGGTGGCGCATGCCTGTAATCCCAGCACTCGGGAGGCTGAGGCAGAAGGATTTCTGTGAGTTCGAGACCAGCCTGAGCTACAAAGTGAGCTTAAGGCCAGCCTGAACTGCATAGTGAGACCCTGTCTCAAAAAGACAAAAAAAAAAAAAAAAAAAAAAAAAAAAAAAAAAAGAAATCAACCAACAACAAATGTTGGAGAGGATGTGGGGAAAAGGGAACACTTCTCCACTGCTAGTGGGAATGTAGACTGGTGCATCCATTGTGGAGATCAGTGTGGAGACTCCTCAGAAAACTAGGACTGGAAATCCCATTCAAGCTGGCTATCCCCTACTCAGAATTTTCCCAGAAGAACTGAAAACATCATATCACAGGGATATATGTGTACCTATGTTTATAGCAGCACGATTTGTGATAGCAAAATCTTGGAAACAACCAAGATGCCCATCACATGAGGAATGGTTGAAAAAGATGTGGAATTTTTATACAGTGAAGTATTACTCAGTTATAAAGAATTATAAACTTGAAGCATTTACATTTAAGTGGATACCACTTGAACTCACAAGTGAAATAAACCAGACACACATTTGCAAATATCATACACTCTCCCTAGTATAAGAAATCAAAAGAAGAAATGCAAATAGAAAGGTATAACTAAAAAAAATTTAGTCAGGTAGTTGTGGTAAACTGAACTGCATATGTTGCAGGGAAATCATCAACTTCTCTTCTGGATGGTTAATGACCTAAGTCTGCAGATCAAAAATTGTAGAAATGAAAGGGCTGCAAAGTCAGCCAACATTTTGGCCCTAGCCTTTCAAGGTCAGTGAAGACTCAGGACGTAGGGAACCTGTGCTGTATCATCATGGAACTCCGTTGTGCCCCAAATTTTCTGATCAAGGAGATTATGGAGCCACAGAGCAAGGAGTTCGATGATCTATAGTGTGCCTGGGGAGAGTCACATGGAGAGAAAACTTTCTCTCAGGCTCTCACAGAGCGCAAACTGGTCAAGCAATGGCTGTGACTCATCCACACAGCTGACACTGACAAAAGATCTACAAACTGAGGTACGAGGTTATAGGATAAACCCTGAGGGGACTTGGGTGACCTCATCAGATACAAAAGCTACATTTTTTGTTATATAGGTCTTGCTTTGTCTTGGTCTTAACCATCCAGCAGAAAAGTATAAAAATGAGGTATATAAAATAAGGCCATAATAATAAGCTGAACTGTAATGACTCTAGTTAACAACTTCTTCTGTCCTACTAATTTGATTTGAAACTGTTTCATTGCTATTTGTTCTTCAATTAAAAAAAAAAGTGAGAAAACAACTGCAAAGGAAAGATAGGAAAATAGCGCACACCACAGGTTTCTCTTAGCCCAGTGACTGGGATACATTTTAAATTGGATGGCTCTTTCTATACTTTCACAGCCAAATAATGGTTTCTATTTTTTCCTACTAATCCTTCAGTTCCTCTTGCACTGCGATGATGAAGTTCTCTCCTGAAATGAAAACTCTCTCACTTGCACTATAATTATTTGCAAGCAGGGATTTAATCCTATGCTGGTACTGTAAATTTCCCATAGAACAAAATCCTAGGGCTAGGGAGATATCTCAGTGGAATAAGCACTTCCCTGGCAAGCACAAGGACCTGAGTTCAATCCCTGGTTCCACCAACAAATCCTAAAATTCGCACCATAGTCCCTCATTAGCAAGAAGAGGAGCTGCCAGGTGATTCTGACTGTGTGACTCTGCGAGCACCTATGTAAGTCCAGGTCCCTGAAGAACCTTGCAAGCGACAGCTCTATATCTTTGGCTCTACTTTCACTAGCCATCTTCCAGATGACACTGAAGGGCTCACTGACCTGTGTCCAGAACACCGGTTCCAATACCAGTGACACACATCATGACACTCAGTAATGTTACGGTCTTGCAAAGAGGAATGAGATAGTGAGCAATGGAAGTAGCCAACATCAGCACCCCTGAGAACAAAGGTAAAAAAGCAGCTATAAAAACATATTCATAAGGTTCTTGGGTCAAGTAACCCTAAAAAATAACAAAAAAATGCTATATAAAATCAAATTAAAACTTGAATATCTTGAGAAGATTGCAGATTCTACAAGTGATTGTTTCATTTAAATCTGTTATAAGCTGTATGGACTATAAAATATAAATCACCATGACATAAATTATAAATTACCATGACTATTCAAATACTACTAGTAATAAAACTGTAAGTTATATCACAAAGAAGTTTTTAGAGCAAGAGAGAAAGTCCAGAACTTATTTGCTTAAACATTTCACATTAAATAACTGAAAAAGACTTTCAGGTCTGAGGTACTATTTAAAGGCAAAATGAAAATGCAGTCATTGTAGTTGCTAATAACACTTTAATTTTCAAAAAAGGGAGACAAATACAAGAGCTGTAGTGCTGGACCGAGAAAGTATGTAGCTTAGGGCTAGTACTTGCACACTATGTACAAGGCCTTGGGTTCTTTCTTTCTACCCTTTCTTCCTTCCTTTTTTTTTGTAATGGGGATCAAACTCAGAACCTTGCGCTTGCCAGGCAGGCACTTATGCTGCTGAGCTATCTCTCCAGCCCTTGGGTTCTTTCTTGAGACTTCCCCCTCAAACATGTATTATGTGCACATGTACATATATGTGATATGTATATTTACATATGAGTGCATACATATATGGATGTGTGTGCATACACATGCATGCATATACATGCACAGAGGTGTAAAACATATACATGTGTGCGTATACATGCATGTGTTCGTATACTAGTGTTTATACATGTGTGTGTATGTACATGCATGTATATATGATACATCTGCAAAATTTGTATGTGTACACATTTGATCATATGTAATGTGAAAACTTGATTATATATACACATTTACACATACTCACATATTTACTTACATATGAGAAATAAAAAGGTTTTATTTTTTATGTATTTGTTATAGGGTCTCACTATGCAGCTCAGCCTCATCGTAATCCTCCTGTTTCAGCCTCCACAGTGCTGGGATTACAGGTGTGCACCACAGTGCCTGGTCTCAGTGGCCAGCTCAGTGCACCCGAGGGCAGGGCTGGTGCAGCATGTGGTTCTGGGGATCGAACCCCAGTCCCTGCACTTGCCTAAGCAGGTGGTTACTCCACTGAGCTATCTCACTGGCCCTTATAAAGGATTTTTTAACTCACCACCAGTAACAGATTATTCTCTTTTCTTAGGTGTTTTATCACACTAACCTAAATTTTTTAAATGTTATTTTATTTTTAAAAAAGAGTAGATTAAAAACTTCACAATGTATACCCAGAGGAAAGTTGAATGGTTAGGGGTCACCACTGGTAGGGGAAGCAGGAGCACAAATGTAGCCCTTGTCAGTCCTGCACCATCCTGGACCCCTGCATGCTCGATCCCTAGGCCAAAGAGCTCAGGCCGATTTCCGGAGTGTGCTCTGATTGCTGTGGCAGCCAGGGAGGTGCCCTCCATCCTGATGAACACAGTGGCCCCTGTGTGACCCTGCAGTGCCTCCTCGGTTACAGTAAAGGTTGGGCAGGCCGAGGGTTTTACACACACACACACACACACACACACAGAGACCACACTCATGCAGGAAGAGAGAGAGAAGCTAAACTAAGTTTCTTGAGGGCCCAGAACAAAGAAGTGAAGCTGCTTCTTACTTACCTAAAAGTAAAAAGTGATTGAGACGGTCAAAAAGAACTCCAGCAAGGGCACAGCCCCCTAAATATCCCAAAGCACGACCCACAAATAGTTGAGAGAGACTGCTCATATTTTGGTTCACATTTCTTGCCAAATCTTGAAATGTAGGTCCCAGCACGGCAGCAATCAGTCCCTGAAATACAAAGACAAAAGCCATCACTTACAAACAAAATAATATGTATGTGCATCTAATATATGTGCACTATGAAAAAGTTGGGGAGCAAGCCACAGTAAATGCAGAGAATGACCTCAAGGCCCACAGTAAGGAAAAAATACTGAGAGTAATAGGGCCATAGTTGCCCACTCTTTCTTTTCAAAACTGTCCATTTTTTAATATTTTATTTCATCTTTTGGGTTTTTGGCCACATTTTGCTTTCCATTTGCATAATGCAATAAGACTATTCTGCATTAAAAGTTAATAAGGAGCTGGGCATGTGACTCAGTGGTAGGGTGCTTGCACACCGTGCATGAGAACCTGAGTGCCAACCCCAGGGCCAGAAAAGCAATGAAATAAAATTTAGTGTTAAGTCTATTCTTGAAATAGCTTTATATATTTTGACATGTATTACACATAATAATATGAGAACTGATATATCAAAAACTCAAATTATGAAAATATTTTCATCTTTGCTGCTATTTAAGCAGCAATATTTCTGGTGCATGTGGGCTCCTTCCTCAGAATAACACATGTAAAATATTCAGAATAAGCAATATAAATATGATTGAATCTATATTTTTCTTCAAAGAAACTAGAATTTCATTCCCTTTTAAGTCAATTTACATGGTATTTTAGTCATTTCCTTTTGTTGGAGGGAGTGTATCAGGATGTTGTCATTTCCTAGTAGGATTTTCAAGAATTTCTCCTTATATTTGATGTAATTGACCTATGAAGCAAAGGTGTGTGTTTTGCTATGTTAATGTCTTCTGTGTTATCTCTGTTTGATTACTAAGACTAAGCTGAGTCTTCTCAATTAGCACAGCTAAGGCTAGGGCTGGCGAGATAGCTCCGTGGACTAAGCACCTGCTTAGGCAAGCAGCAGGACCCGGGTTCCACCCCAAGTACGGCATGCCCTGGGGGCCCTGAGCTGGCCACCAAGGCTGGGTGTGGTAACACATGCCTGCAATCCCAGCACTGGGGAGGCTGAGACAGGAGGATCATTATGAGGCCGAGCTGAGTAGTAAGACTGTGTACCAGTACATTTAAAAAAAAAAAAAATGAGCTAAGGCTTTTTTAGTATCCACACAATTTCTGTATTTGCCTGTGAGGGGCTAATATCACTTTGTTTAAATGACGTCCTATACAAAATGACCTGCGATCTAACTTTGATAAACGTTTTATACTTTTGAGGGAATCTTCCAAAAAAAAAAACAAATTCTAAGTTAAGACTTTACTCTTTCGTTTTTTAAATGTATGTAGTAGAGGGTCTACAGGGTCTCACTATGTAGATTGGACTCCAGTGATTCTCCGGTTTCAGTCTCCCAAGCACTGCGATTACAGGCATGTGTCACCATGCTCAGTCTCAATTGCCGTCTCAGCAGGCCCCCAGGGATGGGGCTGGCACGGCATGCAGGGGATCAAATCCTGGCCACCGAGCTCTGCCGAAGCAGGCACTTTAGTCTGCTGAGCTATCTGGCCAGCCCTAAGACTTTTCTTGATCTTGATTTAATTTTATGATTCTCAAGGTGGATTCATGGTCTGGCAAGTTCAAGGGCCTGAGTTTGATCCCTTGTACAGCGAAAAAGAAAAAAGGTGAGCTCATGGATTACTTCAAAAGAATGTTTCTCCTGAAAAGAGAGATATTTCAAATATTAAATTACATGGGAAACATTGTTAAATAATAAGCAATGATAAAATTTCTTTGAGTTATATTTGTATGGCTATTGTATGACTATGTTAAGGTGTATGGAATTCCTAAAAATCTAATAGTCCTATAATACTGTCCATCATAATTATTAATCATTTGTAGCATACAGGATAATGCATCTGTACTAACAGATACTTAGGAAGCTGAGGTAGGAGGATCACATAAGCTCAAGTTAAGGCTGGCACAAGCAGCCTAGCAAGACCCAATTCATTTAAGAAATATTTATCTGCAACAGAAATAGCCAAATTTTCTTGTCAGCTGCATCACTATTGTTACAAATGTTCATCAGATCTTTGACCAGATTCATTTTAAGTCTTGTCACTCTCAGGCAGGTCAGTATGTCACCTGGTAGTTTGCTGAACCACCATTAACTTGGAGTTCAGGGACACTCAAGAAAAGGACTCTGTCAAGAACAGGTTTCAGATAACTCAGGATCACTCCATTGGCCTGGCTAAGAATTCTCAGTCAACAAACTCCCTGGTCTATGAACCTCAAGCTGATGTTTAATCTAAATTAAAGTGCAACAAGAATTAATTGTATACTAAGGAAATGACTTGCAGGTTTTCCTGCTGAGTCAGCCAGGGAGGAAATTGTTGATGCACAACTTGAACATCCTCCATAAGACTGATCCAGGCCTAATCACCTGTCATAACCTACTTAATAAACAGTGCTGTGCAGTGAGCTAGAGAAACAAAATTCACGTTTGCATTTGCATTGCTAAGTGTGGGCTCATGGAAAGTGTGGCTGGCTTCTGGTCTTTGCTGAATCTTTGCATCCTCCATTATTTTTGTTTGTTTTATTGAAGTACAAATATCAATGAGACAGTTTTAAGATACCTTGACAAGATGGATTTGATAAATTAATACATTGCAAACTGTTTTCATAATGTTTTGGTATCACAGAAGGTGCATACATGATATTATACTTACAGACATTATTATACCGTATGTCTCTTATCAGTAAATTAAAAGTGTAGCTGTTTGCGTATCTTATTTTTTATACCTGAATTACATCAAAGATTCAATAATTAATACTTTCTACCTTCTTATTTTCCTAGTGGTTGTCCATAGTACTAGAAGCTGACATAATATCCTGTCCAACCACCATTAGTGCAAATCTTGCCTCTCATAGAATTATGTAGAAGCACGGTGTTAACTATCCCAACTGTACTGTCCATACACACACATCATGATTCTTCCTTTCTATACCCCTTCCTTTGTCTACACCTGTCAAAGATGGGCACTCCATTGTCATTCAACTAATTTAGGTGCCTGAACTCAACAACACAATGCAACACAGTCCAGCAGTCCACAACAGTAGTGAGTTATCCGAAGAAGTTGTGGACCATAGCCACTTATAGCTCAACTTATTGTTATGGCCCTGCAGTGTATACCTCATTTTTATACTTTTCTGCTGGATGGTTAAGACCTAGATAGAGCAAGACCTATATACCAACACATGTACTTTTTGTTTCTGATGAGGTTAGTGAAGTCCCCTCAGGGTTTATCTTGTAGTCCTGTACCTTATTCTGTAGATCCTTTGTCTGTGTCATCCATGTGGATGAGTCATGGCCAATGCTTGACCAGTTTACTCTCTGTGAGAGCCTGAAAGTTTTCTCTCCATGTGACTCTCCCCAGGCACACTATAGAGCATCAATCTCTTTCCTCTAGCATCTTCCATTATTAAAAGCTTTGTATTCACGACTCATCATGGATGACTGATGACATAAAAAGTTTAAATATTTTTTTCAGTACTGGGGATTGAACTCAGGACCATGTGCTTGCCAGGCAAGTGCTTATTCTACTGAGCTCTCTCCCCAGCCCCTAATTTTTTTTTTAAAAAAGCCTTAAAGCTAATGTTTGGTTATCAAACCCATCATTCTGATAAGATCATGAAAAACATCTATTGGGTCCTTTGAGCAAATCTACCAGAATTTCATTCGCTTGCCATCTTCAGTGTATATTTTCTGGTTAAGCAGGAGCAATCCTACACAGAAAGGCTGACACTGCAACAGAAGCTACATGACTAAAAAAGTCTTCTTACTGTGGGGCATTTCTAGAAAATCCTCTAGTGTAAGAGTTACTAGTTTCATGGCATGAGTCAGAAGAGAGTTAAATAAGGTGTTGCCAACACAATGGCGCATTAGGCTAAGCTGAGTGATCTTTTTTTTTTTTTTTTTTTTTTCCGGAACCAGGGATTGAACCCAGGCCCTTGGTCTTGCCAGGGAAGCACTTATTCCACTGAGCCATCTCCCTGGCCCCCTAAGCTGACTGACCTGATCAGGTGCCTTAATCAAAGGTGCTAGGAATTTGTGGCAGGGATCCACTCCCACTGGAGAACACAGACTGACCCCTCTTAAAGCAGTTACAGGAAGCCCGAGCCCCTTGTACCAGAACCTCTCACATCTCATGTACCTCAGACAACCCAGTTGACTCAGTAGCACAAAGCTTAATGCCTTATCCCAAAGTATACTTTCAGGGAGAAAAGAAACCTTTCATGTCTCACCAACTGAGATCAACCAGAATTTTCATGATCTAAATTCCCAACAGTGGGTCCTGTGAAACACCAGAAAATATCTGCTTCAACTTCATTAGATGGGGCCATCCCAGGTTTTTCTCTGCAGTGAAATTTCAAGGCATTGATCTTGAATCTGCACCTCACAACTGGGACATCCCGCTGACTCTGGAAACTGTACAACTGTTGGGGACCTCAGAATAAGCTGGCCAGGGATGCTTCTCACCAGAAGCAGAGGGAATCTTGTATATTCAGAGCTTTACCAAGAACACAGATCGAGGCTTGTGTGTCATTATAAAAGATTTCTCTCTTTCTATTGTCATAATCCCTTCCTTTGCCATACGGGAAAATACACGGGATTATAATGATAGCTTGAGCAGATGTGCATGCTGTGGGAAGAAACCAGAGCACCTGTGGGTTTTGCAGGCTGACAACCCTAAATCAGGATTCAATTCCACTACCGCTGATGCTGTTCCATGTGCCAATTAACCACCTGAAGGTCAAGGGAAAGGTGGAAAGCTCTCCTTGATAGTCCAGTCATCACTGTGTCTTGCTTTCAAACTCCCTGCAAATAGTGCCCTGACCTTGCCAATTAGAAACCTGACCAGTAGCAAATAGAGAAAAGGTGAGTCCTGTCTGCAGAAGGCATAAAGTGGCTCCAGACTTCGCACTTAAAGTTCACCAATTACTTTACCTGGGAACAAGCAAATTCTTGAATGATGTTACTGCATTAAATCCAGTTAGGCCCCTTTCTACTTACAGCTTGCTATTGAAGGAACACAAAGAGTAGGGTCCCCCTGAACCTTGTTAAGCAATGAAGACAGAGGGCCCAAGAAATGTAACTGACCTCTGCGCAACTGCCACAAGGTGGCGCACTGTTCAGGCCCCCAAGAGTCTAGATTTGAGTCTGCAGACAAATTACTCTGTTCCTGACCTGGCACTGGTTCAGAGCTTGCTCTTTGGACTGACTTACTCCTGCCTTCTGAGTAGCTTTCCCTAAAAGTTCCCACTCCTTGGATATGCAGAGAAAAAACCACGCGGAATCCACAATTATAACTCCTTTGAAGTAGATAAAGATGAATTCGTTTCCAGTAAGGAAAATTCTGCTCTTGGCAGCCCTAGGGTACCACTTGTATGCAATCTGAAGCAAACAGGCCACCTAGAGGGAAATTTGGACCTGTATACAACCAGGTCTCCTAGATCTGGTTCAGAAGGGTACAAGCTGCTTTCTGACAGATGAATGAAAATTTTCATGTTTAAAGAAGCACTTAGAGGAACAAAGTTTAGCTTTCAATGTCTTCCTTGCCTGTGCTGGCGGCTTGTGGGTGACACTGGATGAAACTGAACACTGCCTCGATTTCTCTTTGTTTCACCACTACAGAAAAAGTAATTTAAATATGGCTGAGGAGCTGGGGGTGTAGCTCAGTTGGTAGAGCGTTTGCTGGTATGCTCCAGGCCAGAGGCTCAAATGCCAACCTGAAAAGACAAAGCAATGTACAAGACATGGCTGATAACAGTGTGCTTTCTCTCCACACCACCACTGAACACATTAAGGAAAGTTCTCAGGGGGAGGAGCACTTGGTGTGCTCCCAGAAACAAGGAGCAGTTGGCTTGCAAGCATCCTGAGTGGCGGGTGGCAGGCCAGGCAGTTCCAAGGCTCTCTAGCCTTCATGTTCAGTGGGTGTCCAGGTTCCCATGACTTGTGAGTCACAGGAGTCTAGCTGCACACAGGGATACTTACTTGGATCAAGCTGTTTTATAGCCACCCATGGTCCTTAGTCAGCATCACTGTCTGAACAAAGACTTTGATCAATTGAGCTAAATACCACTGAGCTCTCTTTATTGTGTGAACTCTGAATGGCTTGATATTGAGCAGTTGGTTTCACAGAGATGCCAGTTAAGGGAGTTCTTTAGCTTCTGGATATTACTGATATACCAAGATATCAATGATGCAGCGTCTCCTGATGGCCATCCTCAAGTCCCCCCAGTGTGTTGTGTGCCCTCAGTTGTGTCTCTATGCAGCCATTTTCTGTACACAAAAAACAACAGAAATACAAGGCACCAAGAATCACCCAAATCATTTCTCACTGTCAATTTTGGACTATAAGGCTAGACCCTCTTAATCAATTACAGTGGTGACAGAAGGGGTCAAGTGCTTAAGACCTCGCTGAAGCCTCAGCGTAGGGAGACTGACCAACAGTGTGGAACTGTTACATTAGATCTGGCCTGAGGGCCGGGGAGATGGCTCAGTGGAATAAGTGCTTCCCTGGCAAGCACAAGGGCCTGAGTTCAATCCCCGGTTCAAAAAAAAAAAGACTTCATAATGATCTGGCCTGAATCTGCCTGTGTATGTTGGGAACCTAATTCATCAGCATTGCAACCTGCCTGAAACAAGTAGCTGAGCAGCCAAAGGTTCAGGCAATGCCAGGCTAGACGCTGCTCTTAAGCATGCAAAGATCAGTGAGCTGCAACTGATCAAGCTACTTCTGTGTGTCCCTTTCTTATTCTGTGTCTAGATACCGCCAGCCATGTTTCTGGGTAGAGCATTCTGAATCTGTACTGTTTCAAGTGCTAAAATTAACTTGTCCAACCTCTTATTTTCAGGTGTTATAGCAGGGCGCCCTCCTACACTCACTTTCTCTGGAAGAGTACTTCAAGAGGAAATTCCTTGCACCCTTTACAGAAAATAAAGTTTCAAAATTGTCTCCATCTCAAGAATAACTGGCTCTGTTCTCAGAGCAGCCTGTGTCCTCTTCCTAAGCAGGGCCAGACATGGGATCCCAGATGCAAGTACCAGGACTTAACAAGAGTACTTCATTCCTAAAAGAATCTACAAGATCTGGCACACAGTAGGGGTTTTGAAGTGATTTTTTTTCTCCTTCCAGGCTACTTCCCTCCCTCATCCCACCCCAAAACTCTAAGAAACAATTACAGCTTTCTAGATGCAAGGTGACATAAGGGACTCCTCACAGGACTCACCCAATTCCCCTGGGTTGCAATTGTCTAGTCATAAGAGAAAAATTCCTGCAAATAATGAATTGAGGGACAGGCCAGGATTTTGGCTAAAGGCACTTCTGGCCATGCATCTTGCTCCAAGAAAAACACAAGGATTCAAAGTTTTGATTAATACAGAATTATGGGCAGAGTTGGGGGGTTCCTGGCTGTACTAATTAACCACCTGTGTGATCTGGAATTCCCCCTGGGGCTTATATTTCCCAGCTGCCCAATTAAGTGCTTGGCTGAAGTTGATCAGGATATTAGGAAGAGAAAAATCACTTTCCTGTGTAACACTTTGGCATGCAGTAGAACAGGAGCTAGAGACCTGCCAACCCCTGTTTTATGTCTCCATTGAACCAAGGGCATGAAGGAAGGTTAGCTGGATTGGAAAACATACTAGGAAAATCAACTTCCCACTTGGCAGCAGGCTTCTTGATCACTGCTAGGACCGCATGTTAGGAAACTGGGGCCCAGGCAGATGGCTATTGACACAAGGTGACAGACAGTGTGCAGGGACCAATATGCGACACCGACTGGGAAGGTTGGGCTCTGCAGAGAACCTCTGGGCCCGGGAGGGTTGCAGCCCCAGCTCTCACCATCCCCAGGAAGGCGGCGTAGAGGACCGCGGATGTGAACCAGCGCAGCGCGCTCCCTGTCCGGTGCACCACCATCGCCTTCGACTCAGGCTCTGGGGCCGAGACCTGGAGGAGCCGCTGCGCAGCAGCCGGGGCTCTGGCCCCACCGAATTCTGCTTCCAGCTCCAGTTTTGCAGTGACGGCGACGGAGAGGTGGCCTTGCAATCTCCGAGCTTTTCTTCTCCGGACCCTGTGAAGTGCTGAGCCCCGAGCCTCCAGGCCCACAGATCCCTCCCAGCGCTGCCTCCCCCCAGGGACCGTCCTGCATCCAGACCTCTCCACGGCGGACTTTGAACCGCAAGTGCGTTGCGGGAGACCAGACGCGCGCGCTCCATCTGGTACAACTCTTGGTTTCCGGAAAGGAGCCTTGTAGCCGACCTGCACCTTGGCTCCATCCTGAATATGACGCGGTTGCCTGGGCGACCCGACGCTGCTGTCTGGCTTGGTAGCACTGAGAGGGGTGAACAGGCCCCGGGTGGTGGAACAAACTGGAACTGCAAGCTCAGCACCGGTGATTCAAGGGTGATGCCAAGCCTAGGGGTCCAGTGTCAGCCCTGGGGAGAATATCAGCTGAGGAAGGTCCTGGAATAATAAAAAGCAATGCCACCCGTACTCATCTAAGACAAGGATTCCTGGAAATTCCAAATGCCAGAGGGTTGTAGCAAATAATAGTGACATTCCACTTTCAAGAATAGCACATCTGGACCATTAAGCTATAAAGGTCAACTTCCTTTAAATTTTAGAGTCTAAAAATGCCGTCTTGTGAAGATGCAAGACCACTCAAATTTTGAATTTAGAAGAGAGTATGTATAGGTGAAAATGCTGTTCTCCAAAAAGGCCAGTTGGTCAGAAATGAATGCATTGTGAGGAGACACAAATACGTTGTGAAAGACCTGTGTTGAGCTGAGGCTTTCCTGCACCTGTGTCACATCCGTCAGGACAGCATCAGCTATGGCATTTCAAATATAGGTACAACTGAAGGCACATTGGATGGAGGGACTGCGGTAGATGCAGCTTCCTGGAGTCCATTATAGAAACATGCTTAGAAGAAGAGAAAAAGAATAGGCTAAAAGAGAAATAGTCAGTACTGACCTGCTATGACATGCTGGCTGCTGAAGGAGCCTGCTGGGGATTGGCGCCTAGAGGTAATCTCACTTCTCAAGCATAATGTCTCCACAGCTGGAAATAGGAAGGATTTGTAAATTTAGCAAGGAGGACAAAGAAGAAGGTAAGATTTGGGCAAATTTTCAGGGATAAAATTTGTGTCATGGAATACAAAGTAGGGTCTCAATCTTTTTCATGGGTTTCCTGGGCAGAGAGCCTAAAGATCTTACACTTAAGGCAGATATAGAGAAATCCCCACCCTTGCTCCATCCAAATCTGAGGTTCTGTGGCCTGTCTGTTATCTTTCATTGTACAAATATTAGCTGAGCTTCATGCATCACCTTGCACTGGGTCCGCATAGCAACAATCTGAAAGACAAGAGAGAAACAACCTGCCCAAACTCAGAGAATCAGTCACCATATGTGGACAAGGTGACAGTAGTTCAGAAACAGATCTGGGTCTAAAGCTGGAGTTTCAGCTAAACACAAGACCTAATCCCGGCCAATAATTCCTGTAAGGAAGTGGAGCAGAACACTGATTTGCGGGAGTGCGTAGTTTGAATTTGGGCCTTAACTGACCCTGATAGATAGCAAGAGGTTAGTTTTGATTAACGCACCTCACTTGAACTTGGTCTTGAACAACCAGCAGAAAAGCACAGCCAAAGGGTTATAAAAGTAGTAGGAATATAAGCTCAACATAAAAAGGAGTCCCTAATCACTGACTCCCACCGACAGTTCCAGCTACATACCTGTAGACACATCTAGGAGTCATTTGAGTAAAATTGCTATTCCAGTCCCTTAAGAACAGCATCTGGATATGACTCCTTCCTCAGTATGCCTTTCCATTCCAGTGATTTCTAAAGTGTATCCTGAAACTTTCATTGGAAGCCCCTGAAGCATCAAGATAATGATAGATAACAAAACTTAAACAATTAGAGTTAGACATCCAGGAAAGAGATAATACTTGTATGAGAAATTTCATTTAAATTGAAACAATATAAGAAAACTGATTTTTTTTTTTTTTTTTTTTTTTTTTTTTTTTTTTTTTTTTTTTTTGGTCTTTTTGAAACAGGATATTGCTATACAGTTTAGGCTGGCTTGGAGCTCATTGTATAGCCCAAGCTGGTCTCAAACTCACAACCCTCCTGCCTCAGCCCTCTTAGTGCTGGGATTACAGATATGCACTACCATACCCAGTTCAGAAAACTGATTATTTTAAATTAGTCTTTAACTATGGAAACAAGAACCTTCTCCATGAAAAAAAAAAAAAAAAAAAAGAACCCCCTTCATGCTGAGTAAGGACTTTGTGTAAGATAGATATAGACAGCTGAGTTAGGTAGAACTATTATAAGCAGTCAAGATAGGGCTGGCCCTTGAGGAAGTCAGTACAGAAGATGAGACACATCAGAACTATGACTGGGGGCACATCTTAAGAAGATTAAAGTCACAAAGGCCAGATTTACATACTTCCCTGAGGGATAAATGAAAGTTTGAGATTATTAGTACTACCCTTTTGAGACTGAGCATATAAACAAGCCATTATCTCATTAGGCATGAGCCATCCTTTCCTACCTACTAAGACTAAGACTAGCTCCTGACCCCAGAAAGAATGGCTATCATCAAGAAGTCAACCAACAACAAATGCTGGAAGGACTTGTGGAGCAAAAGGAACCCTTCTCTACTGTTGATGGGAGTGTCGACTGGTAAAACCACTATGGAAATCAGTGTGAATATTCCTCAAAAAGCTAGGTGTGGAGGTCTCATTCACCCCAGCTTCAAATGCCACCAGCCTGGTCACTGGGTCAAAGCATGCCCACAGCCAAATATTTCTTCAAAGCCATGTTCCAGCCAATTAGGCCCTCACTGGAACCCAGACTCCCCTGTGCTGGCTCTGCCCTGGAGTCAGCTCTGAGGGCTCCCTGCCAGAAGCTCCAGTGAATCCCTGGACTAGATCAGATGCTAAGCTTTGAGTAACTCTTGCTGCGGAGGTTAAGTTTGTATCATTTATGACCAATACTGGTGCAGATCTTTCCATTACATTTTTCCAATGACCAATCTCCTTGGACCCAACTTCTATTGTGGTTACTCATGGCAGTCTCAGGCCTTTTAAAACACCTCCAATTTGATGTCAATTAGGCCAACAATTTTTATCCCACTCTTTTCTGATTGCTCCTACTTTCTCTGTGCCCTCTGAGGATGAGATATTCTAACTATCCCTTTGACCATTCCCAGCATTCATACCGCTTTTCTTGCCACTCTCTTTTCTCCTTCTTGGTTCTCACCCAAAGTTCCCATTGCCTCCCTAGATCTGAGTCCAAGGGCCCAGGATACCTTCTCCCCTTCTCTAGATTTCAGTCAAATATCTCTCATCATCTCATTAAAAACAGATCACCCCTATGCCTTCCAGTGCCAATACCCTGTACCTGATCAAGCTCTGAGAGGACCAAAACCAATTATCCCTTGCTTTCTCCAACACATTCCTTTGGTTCTTATCAACTGTTCCTATAATACCCCCATTCTCTCTGCATGAAAAACAAATGGCACATACAGGTTGGTGCAGGGTGCTATCTACCAAATACTCCTTTATACCCATCCTGTGTTGCCCAGCCCATGCACCCTTTTATCTTGTACCCCCCCATCTATTACCCATTACTAAGTCCCTGATTTAAAGTATGCCTTCTTCATTATTCCCTTATTCTCTCTTCACTTTTATCTAGATGTTTCCTGACACTCTCAGGCTCCAACAGCTGACCTTGAACTATCTTATCCCACGGCTTCAGAGACAGTCCCCACTATTTTTGCCAGCCATGATCTTCTCTCCTTCTACCTATTCATTTCCTACCTTATACATATGGGAACGTGTAGATCTCCTTCTCTGAAACCCCTCTTAGGAATCCTCCAAAGAGAATACTCTCCTCCTCTTAGAACACTTAGAACCAAATGGTTACTAGATGTCTCCATCCAGAACTTAAACCTCCTCTCTCTCTGTCACTTATCTAGAAATTATTCTCAAACCCTCCCTCCTGATCATGTCTGATTATTTTCTCAGATCCCAATCCCCACCACAAAGCAACTTCTTTTCTCCTTTCTTGAGGTAGTGGGATACTTCTGTCTTTGGTTTCCTGGCTTTGCCCTCTTTACTCAGCTCTTATACAAGCTTGCAGAAAGGGACATAGCTTAACTGTAGGTCATAAAGACTTTCCTCACTCTTCCTTCTAGATCCTAAAAGAAGCTCTGAAATCAGGCCTGACTTTGCCAGACTGTATTTAACCTTTCCATCTATAGGATCTATAGGGGGCCAGGGAGATGGCTCAGGGGCCAGGGAGATGGCTCAGTAGAATAAGCACTTCCCTGGCAAGCGCAAGGGCCTGAGTTCAATCTCCAGTTACACCAAAAAAAGAAGAAAAAAAAAAAAAAAAAAAAAAGATCTATAGTATGGCAGCTACAACATCACCATTCTGGCCTGGAGGCCAAGCCCACACTCAGTTGCTTTCCTCTCCAAACAACTTGATCCCATTGGTTTAGATTGGCTGTCCTGCCTATGGCCTTAAAGCTTACAGAAGCTCTGAAAATTACTAGAAACACACTACTTATGCTATACTCCTCTCATAACCTGCACATTCTCATCACATCTCATCTTCTATCCACCCCTTATTTCTTAAAATTGTGTTTTCTTTAATGCATTCGGTATAAGGTCTTACTACACAGCTTGTACTCATAGTGCTCCTCCTGTTTTCAGCCTCCTCAGTGCTGATTACAGGCATGCAGCACCACGCCTGGTCTTGGTGGCCAGCTCAGGGTGCCTGGGAGTGGGACTGGTGTGGCATGTGGTGGTGGGGATTGAGCCCCGGTCCCTGAGCTTAGTCCACTGAGCTATCTCAACAGCCCAAAATTGTGTATTCTTTATGGAAATCCCCAAAGAAACCATTGCCTTGCATCCTTATTCTTGACTCTGTCTCTTTCTGAGGTGCCAAAATCCACACAACCATCTGTCCTTCACCCACTCGACAACCCTTTGACTTTTCCTCATATTTCCACATTCCCCTTATCTACCTCTGACAATATTTGGCTTTTGTTTGGTGGGAGTTCTTGTAAGGCTTCCCACACATCACTGGTTAAGGCAACATCTGCAGTTGTCTCTCATGACTTTGTTTCAGAAGCTGCGGCTCTTCCCTCATCCAGCACCTGTCAACAGGCCAGGCTTACTGCTCTGACCCACGCTCTCGCATTGTCCAAAGGTTTACAGTTAACATGTCTACAGATTCCAAGAGTGCACTTCACATACCCCACGACCATGCTGCTATATGGGCAGGGAGAGAATTCTTCACTCCTTGGGGATCCTTGATGATTAATGCCTCACACATTAAGTCCTTTCACCAGGCAGCTCTTCTTTCAATATGAGTATCTATACTTCACTGTAGAGGACACCGAGGCCTCTTAGATCCATAGCCACTGGTAGATAGTCTCTCCTATCACACAACATAAGGCCAATACTTTGTCATTTCCTGCTTCATCCCTTCCTACTGCCTCTCTTAGTTTTAACAATTTTAAAACTATCTCACAAAAGATGAGTAGTGGCTAGACCAAGGAAACACCACACACAAACCCACACCATTCTTATCTCTTAATGACAATTTTCATGTAGGTTGCAAACCCTTAGTCCATCTACTTAGGCTTCTTATCTACTTGCCTTCCCAGAAGACCTTCCTTAAGACTGTTACTGATAAGTGCTCAGTGATTTTTCCCACACTCAAGGCAGGAGGCTTCTCCCCAACCTGATATTGGCAGATTGACCTCACCCACATGCTACAGGTGTGAAAGTGAAGATGTCTTTCACACCCATTGTAAGGGCAGAGGCTTTTCCTATCAGTTCAGAAAAACTTTGTCAGTCATTAATCTCTCCTAACCAATATAATCCCCTGATTTGGCCTCCCTGCTTCCACTCAACCAGATTATGGCCCAGATTTACTAGTCAGACAGGTGTCTAAGTCACTTGGCACACAATGGGACCTTCATACTCCATACCAGCCTCAATCAGCTTTTGAGAGTCAATGGCTTCCTTAAGGCTCTTATTGCTAAAGTAACACCTCAGACTCACTAAGACAGGGTTCCCTCCTCCCAGTTGCTCTCTTTAGAATTTGTACCACCTCTAGAAAGCCTACAGGATACAGTCCTTTGGAGCTTTTATTATGACCACACATTTCTACCCAGGCCAGACCTCAGCCTGGAGACCAGTTCCACTGGAGACTATCTTCCAGTTTTGCAACAAGCCCAAAAAGAAATACAGCACACTACTGACCTTGTGCCTTCTCCTGACATTCTCCCTTATGATGATAACCTGGTTGATAATTAATCAGTTAATTAATTGGTGTTAATTAAAGATCTAAGTCCTGATCCTTGAGATCCTTCTCCAAGAGAACTGGAAGGGACCTTTCAGAGTCTTCTTTAGCACTCCAACTGCCATTCATTTGCAAGACCTTTGCAATGGAGTCACCACTCCAACATAAAGCTATGCCCTGCTGATAATTTCCCTGACCTTTCCTCCTCAAAGAAGTTGCATGTAATCTCCTCTACATTCCTCAGGCTGACAAGAATCCCAGAAAACATCCAAATGCCCTGCCACTGTCTGTCTTGTTGATCTATTTTATGCAACTAGTCATTGCTGACCTGACCTAGTTTCATCCTCAGATATCTATTCTTGAATCTTGCTATGTCTGGATAGATCTCTTTGTGGGTCCTTTCTCCCTTGTGTTAGTGCTACAACTTGGTGGTTTCTTGCCTCTAGAATGGAATCACTTCCTATGTACACAGTAACATTCACCAGTGTAATCTTTCTATTTCCTGAAGGTGCTCTCCCATCAGTGCCCAGTTATCTGTATAGGACAGCCTAGCTTACCCACTCCTTACTCAGCCACTCTAACCCCTCTCTGGATAAGGACTATTGATCCAGTGTCTCCATGTCTGCCACAGGTATAGGCCAACACAAACAGCACTTACCATCTTTGCATACAAGAGGAGTCTCCATTCACACATACTGGCCTCTGGGAGACATGACCTTCTTTTTCTCCTTGGAATTTTCCTCACTGATGCTATTCAAGGGGCAACATGCCAGCATGAACAGCCCAACTTCACAAATTTACCTGACAAGTCTCACTATAAAGACACAAATAAACCCATAGACAGTCCAATAACCACTAACACAGATCTAACGTTCCGAGATCCCTTTTGCATCCAGCATAATATGTCTTCCACGCTACTGGTCATGCATGTTTCTCCTCACTAGTGTAATTTCACATGAACCTTGTTAAGTTCTATTGATCATATTCACCAAATAACCCAAAACTCCCCATTCAGCCAACCGAGTCACTTCCCAGCCCCTCCCTAGATCATCACTGCTCCAGTGCTCAACAAATCCTTTGGTTTCTGCGATGGCAGTCATATCCCACGTGCATATATTCCTCCATGGAACAGCTGTTCTTGCACTCTTACCTACCCTGACTGCTTTCTCATGCCTGCTTCCCATCATTTCTCTGACTGCTTGGTGATAGATACTGAGAGGTTTTTCCTCCACTGGAAAACCCAAACTACAGCCAGACCTCAGATCCCTAAACTCAGAGGGCCTTTTCAGCCACTTCCAGGCACTGTTGTTGGGCACATCAAATGTTTGGGATAATGACATAAATTTAAATTTCTTTTTGGAAATCATGATCAACTTGTTCTACCTTTTCAAGGTGTTCTCTTCTTCTGCAGGACCTCCGCTTATCTGTACCTTCCTACCAACTGGACCAGGAACTGTACACTGCTATATCTTACCCCAAATATAGAAATGGACACAGGAAAGTAGAGTTTTCCTGTCACAGTAAAGACCCAGCTTCGACAGCATGGAGCTATTCAGTTAATTCTGTTGTTATGGGCCTGGAACAGCAATAGCTGGTCTAACAACCTCTCTCTCCTACTCCTTATCTCAAGACCAATCCCAAACCCTTGAGGAAATGGCCAAAACCATTGTTCCTTTGCAATTCCAAATTCATTCTCTGGTGTCCAGGACCACAAATTGAGTCTCCAAGGCCAAACTTATCCTGCCCTTTGAATCAGGTTAGGTCATGGAAACTCTGCCCTTTTCTGGTCACAACTAGAAGTCCTAGGATGAATGATTGCTGTTGCACTCAAAGGGCAAGATAGAAACTGCTGAAGATGATGCTATGGTGATATCTATCGCTTCCTGGCTACCCCCTCTCATGCTTTCATGAATGTCCTTCCTAGTGCACTGTAGTCACCATTACTCTTCCCAGAAACACTCACTGCCCTTCACTCAGTGTCCTTGGTAAAGTTACAGTGAATGAACACCAAGGTCATGGCTGCCTGGTAGCCTTTTGTCCCCATGAACAACTGTTCATCCCAGAACCCTGCTGTACCCCTATTTTGTCTCTTGCTCCTTCTTCCTGCCATGCACTATAACTCCAGGCAGGAGATTGGAGTCTACTTCAGGGCTCTTCAATACTCTGGCATCAGTAACTCTCTAAAACTAAAGAGGCCTGGATTTCTCAATGGCTGAAAAAGGAGTCCTATATACTCCTTTTCAGGAAGGGAAAAGAAAGTTGTTTTTACACAAATCAATCAGGCATAGTATGAGATGCAGCTAAAAGTTTTACTAAAAGGGACTCAGAAATTAAACAGAACATGTCTGACTCTTGGACTCATGGGCCTTGAGACTCCTTCTTTAACAGGACTGCTGGTCTGCATAATGCTCTTTCTGTTGTTAAAGCCTTGTCTCCTCCTACCTTCTTATGTTTTTAAAAGAGAATAAAAATAGTAAAAAAAAAAAAAAAAAAATAGAAAAGATACAGAATTTCACTGAACAAAATGTTAGGAATTCAACAATGGTTGTTACATTACATATTGTTGTCTTCAAATTAGTTGTTCAGATTAGCAGAAATAAGGATGGAAAATTGGTCAAAAAATAATAATAGTAATAAAATAGAGGCCAGGCATGGTGGCACGTACTTGTAAAACCTGGCTTGGCATAGGAACTGTTGCCCTCAGCAAAGAAAGGATGTCAAGAAAGAAGAGAGAAGGTGGAGCAGGGAATCCTCCAGGTGCTAGGACATGTCATGACATGCATACACTCGACCAGATGCTCTGAGGATTTTCCCCCCTGATGCGCCACGCTCAGAATGTTCACTACTGGTATTTGCTCAGACGTTCTCACCTAATGTCCCTTGCCTTTTTCAAGCCCCATCAAAAAGCCCACTTTTCTTCGTTTCCTGTGGAGGGTCTTTCATCTTCTGTCTGCCTGTACCCAGTCTGCTAGGTCTCATTGCTCTCACAAAACCCTGTTGAGTGGCCTCTGCCTCGTGTCATCCATCAGACTTCCTTTATATTTTTATGTATTTCCTTAATTTTTTGTTTGTATGATTCATAATACTAACCCAAATGTAAAAGCAAAATAGGAACAATTAGGCACATGATATAGTTGTTTTGATATATGTATCTTTTTAGAATATGAAATATATGTTTATTTTAAACATACCTTTGCTAATCTCCAAGTTGTGAAGACAAATGAACTTTGCAAAATTACATGTTTACATGTCTCTGTGTATATATATAGAACATCAATTTGAAAAATTTCTCATTCCTTCTACCATTAATATGACATGTACATGAAGAAAATCAAAGCTAGTAGGAAAACTCATGCATTAAAACAACAATGAATGTAAGGTATTTTTCATAAGATATATTTTAAACAAATTAAAAATTACATTAAAAAGTAACCTGAGAAATATATTTTTGAGTTGAAAGTGAATTGCTTCCTTAATTTTTTATCAGAACTTTTTTTTCCCTGTGGCTGGCTCAGCCCACCCTGGTTGTGGGGCTGGCACAGCATGTGGTATTTGAGAATCAAACTATACTCTGCGTTTTGCCTAAGCTTGCCTAAGCAGGCACTTTAGACTACTGAGCAATCTCGCCAGCCCTATTAGAACTTTTATACCTTTAATGTTTTTATGGCAAAATCTGAGTTTTAAAATATTTTTCTTAAAAAAATAATGGATTGTAAAATTCTCTGAAGGTATCTCTGGACTTTTATTATAAAACTACAATTAAACAAACTAAATATTATCTATTTTCCTATGAAGCTGTATTTGAATAGGTTAAAAAGACAGTGGTCTATGGCTTATAATAAAATCTTAAAGGAAAACAAGAGATAGCTGTTAGCCAGCTCAACCAGTATCCCGCTATAGGAAAAGTTGGGGACCAGGCAGGGAAAAATAAAAGGCCTTAATGAGGTTTCTGGAAAACAAACCCCTGCTAGAGACAGTAGCTCAGAAAAACGGAGCCGATAAAGCAGCCTAAATCATGTCATGCAAGCATGCCAGGACAATTCCTCCTCCTTCTACCACCAGTTCAGGACAAAAAGGAACAAACTGGGAAGAATGGTTATATTAAACTCAGTATGTAAAATATACATGAACACTTGGACACTCATATGCTCATATATTTATATATATATATATATATATATATATATATATATATATATATATATATATTATTCTCTCACCATGTTAATGCACTAAAATACACATGTACTCTTTTTACTAATTTAGCCTTAAATATGAAACTATGCTATAAATCTCACAAGATAGGACAAAAAAAATACCCACCAAATGTTTATTCAAAAACATACATATAAACAACGAAAGGAGAAGAGGCTAAATCAGGGGTTCTGGACATAGGGATAGTGTAGAACCTTTAAATAATACAATTAATATGAGGGAAATAGCATCCAACCTGCTAAATGTCCAGTATGTCAAGTTCATGTTACCCAAAACTAAAGAATGAATTCTAATAAAGCTTCTGTTTAAGAGAGACAGAGGAGGCAGAAAGTGAGTTATTCATAGACAAGCTTTATGGAGTAAAATCACCAGATGAATTTAGCCTGGGACAAAACTATGGTCAACCAATAAGACTAAAAGTAGAAGCTGACTTGCTTCTACCTGACTTGGTAGCAAACGCACATAGACCAGACAAGGACTTTTCTTAGAGGGGATGGCCGGGATCTCTTCCTAGCCCCCAGTCCGGGTGATTGATGCCTATTTAGAATAGCAAGCATTATTGTTTATTCCTAGGGGAAATATGTCAGTGTAGTCTTTCCAGCTTTTATCTCGAGGCCTGACCTCCAAGCAATGTGCCTCCACTCACAGTTGTAAAGTCTTATCTTCTGCATGGACTTCTTTGAGGGTGTATATCTGTCTGTCTGATTGTCTATAATATTTCTACCTAGCTTAGCTGTTCACTATAGTCTCAGAGCCCAGAATAGCCAATCACATTACAACTACCCTCAAGGAGGATAGCCCTGTTTTTGCCATGTAATAAAAGAGGCTGTGTCATGGTCTGGGGTTTTTGCAAGGGGAACAATACAATACAAGACATACTTTGTTGTGGTTTAGGGCTTCACAGGGGAAACAATACAATATAGGACACATTTTTGTAATGTTATTTTATAGTGAATCACTCAAAAAATCATATACAAAGAGTGCAGGAAATCTGTCCACACATTAAATACCAAAGAATCCAGCTGAGGTCTTGGATCCCAATATCCTATGAGTCCAGCTGGAAACCTAGAGCTCGTAACAATGCCTCCCACAAGTCCAACTGGAGGCCTAGAGCCCACAACAATGTCTCATGCAGGCCCACTTCACAGATCTGTGCCCAAAAGTCAGTGGTGGAAGTTTGAGAGTCTATACCAGTGGGATGAAGGATCTGTGCTAGCAGGCTGAGGGATCTGAACTGGAGCCAGAAAGCAATGCTTAAGGTAAGACCAGAACTCCCCCAGAGGTACCACAGCCATCCTCAGCAACAGTGAGGTCTCAAGCACCTCCAGGGATGAGAAAAGCTGAGTTTCTATCAGGAAAGCCAACACAACCAGCTTCTCCTAGAGATTTGAGCAGTGCATGATCTTCCCCTCCAAAGCCAGAAAGTGATGCTCAAGATGAGGACCAGAGCTCCCTGAAAGTGAACCATACCCATTCTCAGAGACAATGAGGTCCCAGGCTCCTCCTCTGACAAGAACAACTAAATTCATTAGGAAAGCCAGCATGACAAGGTTTGGAAAAGTTGTTGGAGCCACTGGACACTGAGCTCTTGGGCTGTTGGAGGACTTTGTCATGCGGGCTTTCTCAGTGAACACTGGAGGAGCTTTGGTCCTCATCTTGAACATCGCTTCCTGGCTCTGGAGGGGAAGATGATGCACTGCTCAGCCTTGGGGAAAAGCTTGTCACATTGGCTTTCCTGAGGACTACTTGGCCTTCCTCATCCCTGGAGGAGGAGCTCGAGACCTCATTGTTGCTGAGGATGGCTGTGGTACTTTTGGAGGAGCTTTGATGCTTACCTTGAGTGTTTTTTCCCAGCTCCTATTCAGATCCCTCAGCCTCCTAGCACAGATCCTTTATCCCACTAACATAGACTTCCTAGCTTCCACCACTGACCTTTGGGCCTTTCCAGTACAGATCCTTGAAGTGGACCTGTGTGAGACATTGTTGTGAGCTCTAGGCCTCCAGTTGGACTTTTAGGAGGCATTGTTATGAGATCCAGGCTCTCAGCTGGATTCTTTAGTGTTTAGTATGTAGACAGGTTTCCTGTACTTGTTGTGTATAATTTTTGGATGATTCATCATAAAATGTATCCTGTATTATGTTATTAACCTTTAAAAAATCAAAACCAGAAGAGGTAACATTAACCCAATGGGAAATCACAAAGTGCCTATGAAGTACAACAAACTACAGTCAACCAGTAGGAGTGCAGGTGTAGTCACTTAAATGACATTGATTAAATAGGGATCTAATGGGAAAAAAAGTCTCAAAGCAAGGGTACATGGGATGAACAAGGACTTTCTTGGAAGAGGGTGCGTTAAAGAGGTTTTAGTCTTCCACCCAATGTGATTAATATCTATTTAAAACAGCAATCACTGTTGTTCATCACTAGCAGAATGTGATGGGCATAGTCCCTTCTCTTAGTCCTGAAGCATGACCTTCAAAGAATGTACCTCTAGCCACAGTTAACTTCTTCTTCTTCTTCATCTTCATCTTCTTCTTCTTCTTCATCTTCATCTTCATCTTCATCTTCTTCTTCTTCTTCTTCCTTCTTCTTCTTCTTCTTCTTCTTCTTCTTCTTCTTCTTCTTCTTCTTCTTCTTCTTCTTCTTCTTCTTCTTTTTAAGCACATTTAACTTCTTAGCCGATTCCTCAAAGGTTCAGGCCTATCTACTATATTATTTCTAAATAAGCTACCTATAATAACACTACATACAAAAAAATTCTCCCATATGGGGTTAATTGTCCTGGCCTTCAGGGAGCATTTTATCCCCACACTCAATAGACTACCTATCATCATGCCTTTTTTTTTTTTTTCAGGACTGTGGATTGAACTCAGGACCCTGTGCTTGCCAAAAAAGTGCTTATTTTACTGAGCTATCTCCCCGGCTGTCATTTCCAGTGACTTCTGAAGGTTTTTTTTTTTTCTATCCACTTTATAGTTTTACCTGTTTTGAGAATATTAACTTTTTTCCTGAATGAGGCAAACATACTGCATGATGCACAACAATGGTAAGCATCCCTATTCTAGCCTTTCTTTTGGGAAAAACATGTGACTTGTTTCAAGCCAGCCAAAGATGGCAAAGGTAAAAAGGATGCCATTGCCATAAGTGAATCATGTGATATGGAAAAGGACGTACACCTCAGTTGAGTGGCACTTGCCTAGCATGTGTAAGATGCTGGGCTTAATCCCTAGGATTGACTCACAACATTAGGCAAAAAATTAGTCATTAATGGGTGAGAGAGAGGAGGCTGGGGGCTATACTTGTAAAGCAAGGACTGAGATTTCTAGCTTTCTTAATCATTAGCTATACAGAAGATCCACACATGCTTGTAGCTTCAGACTTTAGCCCGAGAGAATGTAACATGCTTTTAATGTGGAGTTAAAGTCCAGGGACTACACGCGGCTTAGTCCGTTGGTGAGGAGTTGGAAAAACCTAAGGTCTCAAACTAAATGAAGACATTAAGGCATAAATAAGGACCTACTTCTCTCAGAAGTAGGTAAACACAGCCATTTTATTTGTGCAAGAACACTAACACAGGGAAAACAGGAAGAATCTGGGGCCCCTACATGCTGTTCATTAAAAGTACTATAGATAATTAAGTTATTTAGAAATATTATAGGCAGTCAGACAGGGTTGGACCCTTGAGGTCAGCACAGAAGGCAATTGAGGCTGCAGGTACATTCATTCATGGTCAGGCCTTAGGACTAAAAGGAAGGACTGCACCATATACCTCCCCTGTGATAAATAGCAGTGATTAATCTTCCAAATAGACATCAACCACCTTGGGTGAAAGACCAAAACCTCCTTAAGACACCCCCTTCCAGGAAAGTCCTTGTTCATCCCATGTATCCTTGCTTTGTGACTTGTTTTTGAATGATCCACTTAATCAATATTACCTAAGCGACTACATCTGTACTCTTTGCTGATTGACTGTAGTTTTGTCCCTCCTTATAAGTGCCTTGTGACTTCCCATTGGATCAATATTACCTAATCTTACTAGTTAGATATAATTTTATCCCACTTTACACCTGCCTCGTTCTATGGTTTTACTCTATAATACTTTCTTGAGAAGTAGGCTCCCAAAGCCATCCACTCAGAACCCAGGCTTCCTTCTGTCCAACTTAGATAGAAGCTTGCTTTCTCTCAGTTACTACTTTCGGTCTCTACCTGCATCGGTTTCACTATCTTCAGAGTAACAGTTTCAGGTGATGGAATATCCAGGCAGAGCAGGCCATCCAAAATGGGGTAGGACACATTGCCTCTGTCAGATCCAATTATGCAAAATAATTTTGCTTGTCAAGACACTCCTTAAAATGCCTGGCAGGTTGAAGTCTTTCAAATTGCTCATACATAAATGACTATATAGATTCAAGGTTTATTACTAAAGGCAAGGCAAGGATGCAAGCTAGCCAGTGACATAACACACACACACACACACACACACACACACACACACACACACACACACACACAGGTTGCAAGGCAGTGCACGACTCTAGATTAGCAGACTTGGGCAAGAGATTTTCCTGCTGGCTTTGAAGAGGCTGCCATGCTGAGCAGATCTATGAGATGTCCGAGTGCCAGGAAACCTTGAGAGCCCACAGAGCTGAGAGTTGGGACTGGCTGAAAGTTACTGTGAAACAGAGACTCCATCCACAACAGTGAGGAGCTGATTATTTCCAGTGAGCATAAAAAGAACAAAGGTGAATTTCTGACCCAGGAGCCTGCATTCTATCAGTTTTTGCTTTTTCAGCAGATAGCAACTCTTTTTCCTGCACACAGTCCAAAATTAGTAACTATAAATCCCCCACATTTGTGTGAGTATGCATGTATGTGCTTCTGTCTTTATTTCTCCCCAGCCCCTCTTTCTCAGTACAGCACAACAATATTTATTGCTGGTGTGTGTGTGCATGTGCGTGTGTGTGCGCGTGCGTGTGTGTGTGTGTGCCAGTGTCCTGCCAAGTTACCCAGGATGCCTTTGAACTTGTGATCTTTCTACCTCAGCCTCTGGAATGACTAGAGTTATAGCAATGCACTGGCATGCCGGACCACCTTTATTCTACCTTTATTCTACCTCTGCTCTCTCTCGCTCTCTCTCATTTTTAAATTTTATTTATTTATCTATTTATTTTGCAGAACTGGGGATTGAACTCAGGACCTTGCGCTTGGCAGGGAAGTGCTTATTCCACTGAGCTATCTCCCCAGGCCCCTCTCTCTTTGTTTTAATGTGTTTAATGTTGCAAGGTCTCACTACACAGCTCAGACTGATGGTGACCCTCCTGTTTTCAGCCTCCCCAGCACTGGAATTACAGGTGTGTGCCACTGTGCCCAGACTCTGAGGCTCAGCTGGCCCTGGGAGAAGGACTGGCACAGCATGTGGCGCTGGGAGTGGAACCCTGGTCCCTGCGCTTGCCTAAGCAGGTGCTTCATTCAGCTGAGCTATCGCACTGGCCCCTCCCTTTGTTCTTTTACAATGTTATTTTTGGTATTTAGGAACCTTTGTGATGCTCTATGAATTTTAGGATGACGTATTTTCCTCCCTTTCTTCCTCCCTTTTTCTCCCTCCACCCCTTCCCATGACCTAATTTCCCTGTCTTTGATTAACTGGGGATTTATCCCAGGGCCTCATGTGTCCTATGCAGGAGCTCTCCCACCGAGCTGCACTGTTTCCTCAATATTCCATGCACTGTGACCATGTTACGCTTTCCACTGTCATGATATTTTTTCTGTTAAATATAACTGTGTTATTCTTTCCTACTAGTTTCTCTTATTGAAGTTTGAATGGTGTTTCGGGTCCTGTTCTTTTTTTTTTTTTTTTTTGTCTTTTTGAGACAGGGTCTCACTATGCAGTTGAGGCTGGCCTCGAGCTCACTTTGTAGCTCAGGCTGGTCTCGAACTCACAACAATCCTCCTGTCTCAGCCTCCCTAGTGCTGGAATTACAGGCATGCGCCACCACGCCCGGCACGGGTCCTGTTCTTATTATCTGCATAGCACCTAACTTTTGGTTGGTCCTTAGAGATTTAAAATGATGCACGCTGACAGTTCTGAATACTGGTCTAGCTCAGTGTGATAAGCCTTGACTGGCATGGATAAGGGCCTAGGTTTCAACTGCACCACTGGAAAAGAAATAAGAAGAAGAAAAAATAAAATATATACATACCCTCCATCTCTGACACTTAGGACCTTTGCTTTTATTTTTCCTTAATGATGCTTAATACATAAAATGACAAATGCCTCATTTTTTTCTGCTGGCTCAATATAAATTACACATGTACAACTCTGCATTAGGCACCGATGCATGAGATGTCACTGACTAGAAAAATTAGTTGTGTACACCTTTAAAAAGCAATATATTTATATATTTTCCACTGTTCCTACCCCTAAATTTTACCCACAGAAGAGCATGAAGCATTTACAGCATGTTATTATTCAAGTAAAATGCTATTTAAAAATAGCTAGATATGGGCAATTACAACATTGGAATCCACCCTTTAGAGAAAAAGAATTCTGCAGCACGGTTTCAAGTTTGTGATGTTAGCCAATGAGAACATAGGTTTCCTTACATCGTGCTTCTAACCCACATTTTCACTGAGTCTCTACATAAGAATACAGATAGGCACGGGAAGACATGACAGTTACACTTAAAACCCCTCAAACGGCAGAGAGAGCCACACATCAGCTCCTGAAACGAGAGCCCCTGTGTAGCTGGAGGAGGGGTGGGAGAAGCGGCTTGCTCAGGCTGTGGATTCGTTCTTGTCCTCTGATCACTGCTGGGAGCACCGGGCAGCACTGACTCAAAGCACCTTCGACAAGACAAATGTTTAGTAGAAGGAAATAATGCCAAATAAATGTGCTACGGTCTGTCTCTCTCAGCCAAATGCCTCATATTGCTCTGGACAATTTTCCATCTTCTGATACACCCCCAGAATCCCCATGTGGGTAGCTACAGGGGCAAGTGGTTCTTCCCATTCCTCCACTGAACTAGACATGCAGCTTTGGCTGCAGCTTTTTCGGAAGCACACAACTGTCTAAACTGAGGATATTCTTGGTGAAAATGTTCAACTCTTAACCTCATATAAATTGTACATTTCATTTTCCTTTCTTGTTATGCCTTATATCTAGATGTTCTCCCAAGGCCTCATGTGGTCATGGGGGGGCTTCTGTGAGTGGTTGGATCTAGGGTACATAATGCTGGTATTAAGGGTGTGATGCTGGGATTTTGGGTGCCCCAACCAAGGTGTGAATGCTACCCACCCTTTAAGGAAGCCCTGGAGGGACAAAAAGAGTGCAAGCTAGTGATGCATGCTGCTGCTACCTCCTGCCTACTCTGCCAGGCCCCTCAGCCAGGCCACCCTGCCTTGGAGCCAGCCAATTGTGGGTAAAACCTTATAACCTGTGAGCCAAAAGAAACCTTTCCTCCTTTAACTTTCTTTTTTTTTTTTTTTTTTTTTTTAGTATTGGGTCTACAGGGTCTCACTATGTAGATCAGATTCATAGTGGTTCTCCTGTTTTCAGCCTCCCAAGTGCTGGGATTACAGGCATGCGCAACCATGCCCAGTCTCAATTGTCATTTTAGCGCACTCTCGGGGCAGGGGCGGGGGGCGGCAGGGCAGGAGGGGATCAAGCCCCAGCCACTGTGCTTTGCCTAAGCAGGCGCTTTAGTCTGCTGAGCTATGTCAGGCCTTCCTCCTTTAATTTTGGCTGTCCAGTATTTTGTCTAATTCGCACTGTTGGGGTCTTTGTCTAATCCCCATAGGATATGGCGATAGCATCTTGCATATGCTATCTAAGTGCATTACCACTAAGTTATGTCCTTACCTGTAATGGTTTACATTTAGGTTCACCCTAAGAATCTCACACACTCACAGGTGAGACTTTTGGAAGGAGATTGGATACTGGGGTATAATCCAGCTTGTTTGGGATTAGGAGGTGGGGTCTGGTTAGAAGGGGCAGACACTATGGGCATGGCCTAGAAGGGTTTAATTCCCTCTCTTGATTTCTTTGTTTCCCCATCACTGGTTGCAAGGATCTCTTTTCTGTTTCACCCCTCTGCATGCTGCCTTGCCTTGGAGTCAGCCAACTATGGACAGAAAGCCTACAAACTATGAACCAAATTACACCTCTTCTCCTTTAAGTTGTAGGTGTTGGGTCCTGTTGCATCCAGGGTGTGTGTGTGTGTGTGTGTGTGTGTGCGTGCCTGCCTGCCTATCTGTCTGTCTTCAGTTCTGTTGTCTGAGCAGCACACCGAGATCATAAACTCAACACCAATAAAAAATTAAAGATACATTTTAAAGAACGGAAGACACTTTATTCAATAAGAGGAAAAAGGAGAAGATAGATTACTACCTTGATAAATCAAGGTCAGGGGCTCCAGAAAGATGGAATACTCATGGTGCCTTTGCTGCCAGCTGTTTTATTACCTGGCATTTGCCCTAATTCCATTAGTGCCCTGGGCTATCACGGATGGGTCTCAGACCCCAATACCTCAACCCGCACACCACTGTCTATGTGCACGTTCCTCAGTGGTCCTGCTTGTCCTTATCTCTGTAATTTATGGGTTGATTAGAATGGGCTTTACATCAAAGGTCAAGTTAGCAATTAAGTAAGGAGCTAGTACACTGATACAGTGACCTTAGAGTGAGAATACAATACAATTTTGGAGAAAATTAGCATATAAAATAATTTCTCCTCAGCTACTGATGTAGCTCAGTGGGCGAGCACTTGCCTGGCATACACAAGGCCATAGGATCAAACCCCAGTGTCACAGAAAACATATCAAAATGTCTTTCCTTTAAAAATGTCTACAAAAATACTAATGAATAATTGTATTTCACTGGATCTGTGCTAGATTGTAAAATGCAACATTATCCTATATATGTATATGGGAAATAATTTTATCACAATATTAAATGATCACTGATTGTAGCCATATGCAGACTTCAAAATCATTAAATTTGTGGAGAAAAGTTATGTCTTAGGATCAATAAGATTCATCAGGAAAAACTATTCTTCATAAATTTATTCAAATAAGTATCAAACATTAAGTATATTAAATTGCCACTGCTCTGTAGAACATTCTAAACCATTTATCATGTTTCTTACACTTACTTGAAAGGAGGGATGGGCTGGCACATAAACTAATTCCCGGGAGATATCTTGCACAAACTTTAAAACTTTAGGATTTTCAATTTTGAAATTATCCATTTTCATTTGTAGAGTCACAGAAGAGGAGAAGATGTGAGGCCTGCATAAGTGCCTCTAGGGAGAGCCACCCAGCAGAGGCATAGCCCTGCAATGTGTTCTCACAGAAGTAAAAGATCAAATGAATCATTAGAATTCTTTGGTCCATGCCCACAGATAACATAAAGCAATCAATTAAAAAATTATTTATTTATTTGTATTTAATACAGGATGTAGATTGGACTCACAGTGATCAGCCTATGTTCAGCCTCCCAAGAGCTGGGATTACAGGTACCTACAACCACTCCCAGTCTCAATTGTTGTCTCAGCCCCGGGGGCGGGGCTGGTACAACACGCAGGGGATTGAACCCCGGCCACTGCACTCTACTGAAGCAGGCACTTTAATCCGCTGAGCTAAAAGTTATTTATTTTGAAGAATGGCCTTTCATAAAACTGTGCTTCTCAATTTTCCAAGTAGGATATGGGTGCCTGATAATTGCTCAGTCAACTTATCGAAGCCTCTCTGGTTTTGTTCTATTAGATGCCACCTAATTTCTTCAAAAAGAAAATGTTTTCTTTGCATGCTCTAAAAGGTGGAAGAGAAAAATATGTCCTAATCGTCCTAACGCCAAACACTAGCTCATGAAGATCGTCCCACGTTAGTGAACTTGGAAGTTTATGGAAAACTCTGGGAATCACGTTTCTAAACATTTTAGTATTTTCTATACATGGACCTAAAAACTTTGATCTCCAAAGTGTATTGAAAATCTACCAAAGCTGTGCTCTGAATGACCTCTTCTTTAGTGGTGGTAATTCAAGGAGAGTGACCAATCCATCTTCTCTAAGTATTTTTGTCCTAGCTTCTGGTAAATCGCCTCATAGGGCAATTCTACTATCTGAAATATTAATGCATCTGAGAGAAATTCATTAGAGACTTCAGCCGTTCTCTCCCTCAAAATATTAATACTGAGACAAAAGACTGGCTCATGTTTGAGGATAGTCTAGACCATACAGTGAGACTTTGTCTCAAAAGACAAGCAAACCAAAAGTATAACCCTTTTGATAGAGTGCTTCATTGTATCATTCATTCCAATCACTACAAAATCCATTTATTCTATTCTTTTTCATTCTTTCATTTTCATCTTCATAGCCTAGAACTAGAGGGCAAAGCTTTCTGGTCTTTGCTGTTTCTGTTTTCTATTTCCTGGTGATCCAGAGGCGAGGTGGCTAATTTATACATCACAGGAAATAATACAGCAGTGAAAACTGCTGACCCCAAACTCGTGTACAGAACTACTGGCAAATCTGGGTACTGTCCTTGGAGAATTCCAATTACAGCAGGAATAGCCATGTCTCCCAGACAAGAACCAATGACAAAAAAAGCTGCGGATTTCCCACTTATGGTCGTGTACTGCTCAAGCCAAGAAATACCACTGGGAAAGGTGGTGGCCATTGAGGCCCCATATACGGAACTCGCTATCCAGAGACAAAGCGGGCTCTTGTCAAAAAGCACCAGGAATAAAGATGAGAGCAGGCTGCCGATGTTGCTCAGCACAATCATGGTTCCAGGCTGCAAACACGTAGCAAAGAAGATCGCCAGGCCCCTGCAGGCTGCAAAGGTCCCCCAGAAGATGGAGTTCACCCCAGCTGCTTCGCTTTCCTCCATGCCAAGGTGGGTGGTTGCAAATGAGAAAATGTAAGAGCCATAGGTGATCTCAGCTCCAACGTAAAAAAAGAAGAACACAAAAAGGAGGCAGAGCAGGGCCTTGTGATGCTTAGCCCTTCGATATCTCTGAACAGATGCTGCTGATTTTTCACGCCTTGAGATTTTCTTGAAAAACAGAGCAAAGAAGAAGACAGAAACCACAAAGATGTATAGGCCAACAGAAGCGTAAGTCCACAGTAAGTTCAAGTCATCAGGTGCTGCAAACAGAAGGTCTGGGTTGGCTTCAAGCGATCGGTTGAGGACTTGAGGGTGAAGGCCGGGCTCTGTGTGGTTTCCAGCTGACACTGTTGTCCCCAGGGCCACTTTTGCCAGAATAGGAGCCAAAAATGCACCCAAGGCAAAACTGAAGTGTAAGGCCTGCATGTGTGGGGCTCCTTGGTCTCCCCATAGAGCCAAGATGAGGACGTTGGCACCTACCAATGAAAGATGCAAGAAATGAACAAAATTATATGCAGTATCTTAGTAAAAGCAAAACAGAGGGAAGATGAGTCTGCATTACGTGGGTGCAGCTTTGGGGTGGCCTCAGTTGTCCAACACGGCACTGGTTCAATTCTGTGATTAACATTCTAATCCATTGGCCCCAGAGAACTACGCATTGTAACATCTCACGCATATGTGGAATCCTGTCAGTGGTGACAGCTGCCTCTCAGAACCAAGCACATTCACAGTCTTTAGCACTAGATACTGTATAGAAGGAGGACTGAAGGGAATACCAGACCTGTCTCACTAAGTTGTCCAGGTTCCCTTCACTTGTGATCTTTCTTCCTCAACCTACTAAGGCAAAAGCTTTATATAAAATACTGCTAACATCAGAGTGAGGAATAATATTTATAGACCTGCTTATCATCAGACAGCACCAAATTACAAGCTTCCTCTACTTGCATTTGGTAGTTACTTGACGAACTCTTTCTATATCTATCTATCTATCTATCTATCTATCTATCTATCTATCTATCTACCTATCTATAGATGCAAAACCCACATTCAGGACCCTGAATATGCCAGGATCCTGCTGATCTAAACTAGGATGTAAGAACACCTTTCTTTTTTTTTTTTTGTCTTTTTTTTTTTTTGAGACAGGGTCTCACTGTGCAGTTCAGGCTGGCCTTAAGCTCACTTTGTAGCTCAGGCTGATCTCGAACTCACAACAATCCTCCTGCCTCAGCCTCCCTAGTGCTGGGATTACAGGCATGCGCCACCACGCCCGGCAAGAACACCTTTCATAAGAGTATCTGCCTTACACCTATGGAACCTACAGGGTGAAAGGCAGAAACATTAAGTTTTCAGCTATCCTATGTAAAAATAAAATATTTTAAGGTAAACATATAATTTTGGCTGGGTGTGATAACGAATGCCTATAACCCATAATTTGCTTGTGAGGCTGAGGTGGGAAGACCTCTATGAGTTCAAGGCTAGCCTAAGCTACACAAGCAAATTAAGGACAGCCTGCATCTCATGGCCAGACCCTGTCTCAAAAACAAAACAAAATAAAAATATATAATTATGAGATGGGCATGGTGTTCTATATTACCTGTACTCCTAGCATTCAAGAGGCTATGGCAGGAAGATCATGAGTTTGAGGCTCGGTTGAGCTATACAGAGAGACCCTGTCTCATAACACCAATACATATTAATAACATTCCATGCTGTGATTTTACAACCAAACTAAACTTAAAATAGTAAAACATTTCTCAAATCTATCAAAAAACAGTGTGGGCCACAGAAATCTGGTGTCAGAGACAAAGAAATATCACGTATGTTATTTGATAGGTTTTCAAGGGCATGATGACTCATGGATAAGCTTTGCTCTAGCTAGGCAGGAACATGTGAGAGAGACAACAGAAAGGGAGGGGAAGTAGTGCACACCACAGGATTCTCTCCGCTCAGCAAGGCACTTTTTGATTGGATATTTATTTTTATGTTTTCAAAGCCAAATGGTGGTTCCAAACTTGTTTTATCCCATTAAACCAATTCAACTTTCTCATTAAATCCATTCCTCTTATACCTGATGATAAGGTTCCATTTTTAAATGAGAGCCAGCTCAGCTGTGCTGGAATTACCCACAGGAGGGTCCTTCCTGTGCTGCTACTATAAATCGACCATCTTCCATTTGAACAAAATCCCTCACGGCCACCTCCTAGTGAGCTGCTCAAACCTGGTGCTCCGACTGGCAAGAAGAGGAGGTGCCAGCAGGTGGCTCTCACTGGGCGACCCCTGAACAACTCAGTAAGTGCATGTCATTTCAAGAGGCAAGTGAGTTTAGTGTCAGCTCTCCTACTCCCCCAGGAGAAAGTCTGCTCATCCAGAGATGGCCCTGGAGATTCACTGACCTGTATCCAGAACACCAACTGCAGCACCGAAGACAGACATCATAGCAATCAGTAATGTTGCTATCTTGCAGAAAGGAAAAAGATAGAGGCCAACTGTGGTAGCCAACATTGACAGCGCTGAGAAGAAAAGGTGAGCGTCAGCCATAAAAAACAGTATTAATTCCAGTCATATAGGTCAAGTCAAGAAACTCAAAAATGTCAAATGAACTGCAACAAAAACTGGACACTCATGAAAAGATAAGAGCTCAGCTGCTGCAAGATGTTACATCATCCAAATCCTATATAAGCTTTATGAACTATAAAATACAGTATTATAAAATTGCATTACCCCCCTGCCACCACATGCTGCACTAACGCCACCCCCAGGGCAGGCTGAGTCAGCCACAAAGAAAAAAGGTATTACCAGACAGCTCTAGCATTATGAATAATCTAACTTTAAAGAAGTTTTATAGCAAAAGAGACAGGGGGAGAAAAGTATTCACGTAAATGTTTCACATGCAGAAGCCGCACACCCTAGGCAGGCTCCAGGAGCTCACCTAGTGGCAGTGGCCTGAGATCTTCCCTCCGCCCTTCTAAGCAGAGCTTGGGGTCTCTATTGTGTGGAAGGTTAGAGAATGCACATGCCATGCCCACCACCCCTGCAGGGCTGTTTTCAGAGGGCCCAGCATGGGGGCCCCTCACCGCCCGTGTGAGCAACAGCAGGGAGCCTAGCTGCACGGAGGATGCCTAACATACCCATCTGCAGGCTGCTGTTTTCCATCTGCACAGCCATATTGTAAATACATTTACAGTCCCAAACAAGGAAAAATACAAGTTTTCTTACCCAAAAGTAAAACATGATTCATGTATTCAAAAAGAACACCACCGATCATAGAGCCACACAAGACTCCGCAGGCTCGGCCCACAAAAATTAGAGAAAGACCGCTGAGATTTTGGTTTACATTTGTTGCCAGATCTTGAAATGTGGGCCCCAGTATACCAACGCTCATTCCCTAAAATTTAAAAAGACAAAATCTTTTTACTTACAACCATTAAAATTATGTCTACGTAAGTGGTAGCTTTTTCTACCATAATAAAAGTGTAAGAGTAATGTAGGGGACTCCCTTAAATCCCACAGTCAGGAAAAAATGTACAGTGATAATGTATTATTGCTAGAGGTGTAAAGTCCCGTGGTTTCTTTTAACCACAACTTAGTTTTTCAAAAACCATTTCATTCTTTTGCCTTTCTATTATCATTTTTTTCCTTTGTGTACAATACCTTAGAAGGATATGGTGTATTAACAGTCAGCAAGCCCTGTGTGGTGGCACACACTTGTAATCCCGGCACTTGGGAGGCTGGGGCAGGAGGATCACTGCGAGTCTCAGGCTAGCCTGGATTACATAGTTAGTTCGAGCCCAGCCTGAACAACATAGTGAGACCCTATCTCAAAAAGAAAAAAAGTTGATAAATTGTAACAAATTATCATTGAAAGAGTTGAATATTTCAAAGTATATTACATGTACTAATGTGAGAATTTAGATGTTAAGAATTAAAATTATCAAAATGGTATCCCCATTTTTTACGTTATACAGCAAAAGCAAAATTCCATGTACATATGTGGACCTTTCTCTGAAGTACACATATATAATCTTTAGGAAAGAAGCACTTTTATGTTTTTCCAAAGGTACATTTTGCTTTCAAAATTCCAAATCCATCAGGAATAGGACTAATATTTAAGTCTTCTTTGGAGAATATTACATATACACTCATAGGATTAATTTGAACAATGAAATGTTACTCAAAGACAATACATTTAAGGACCTGAGTTCAAACCCTGGTTCCACCAAAAACAAACAAACAAAAATTTTTAAAAAACCAAAGACAATACATTATCTTATATATGGTGGTAAGGTGAACTGAGTCTAAGGCAGTCTCACATGTACCAAAGTGAAACCTACCTTATTGTATGAATAAACTACAACCTGAAGAAGAGCATATCCCTAGTGTTTTTTAGAAACTAAGGTCAATAAGGTGGGAATTCAAATTAGTGCATGCAATTAGTGTGTGTAATTACTGGAAACAAGAGGAAAACTCCATACGTAACCATAGGAGGAAGATAAGATGTGCACTTGGAAAGGAAAACTTTTCCAAACATACAAGGGATTGTTTATTATTATGGTAAAAAGAGTAATTTTTGTCCTAAAGTAGAACAACTGGATATTCTAAACCAAAAATATGAAAACCACAGGACAAAAATACAGGATAAGAACACTGTCAAAGTTGTATGAAAGATGAATTGTGGACTGGGGAGATAGCTCGGTCTAAGCGCCTGCCTGAAAGATGAATTCTGTGAATAGAATTTTATGGGTGATGATGATAGCTCAGACTAGAATGGAATTACTTAGAAGGTTTTCTAAAAATTGAGCATTAATATCTGAAATGCACTGTAAATGAGAGTTTTGGCCTATTTCTTAGCTGACTGATAGGAAATTGTGAAGGATTTTGCACACATTTGAAGTCATTGGACTAGGAAACGAAGATTTTCTTTCACAAGACAATTTCTTGTACTCAAGTTCTCTTTATTAGGATTTTCATCACTAGAGAAAATGGAGTCTGTTCTATGAAAAGAGCTAAAGGTTTTTTAATAACTATGAAATTTTCTGTATTTGCCTTTGAAGTGTTAATACCACTTTGGTTACATGAAGGACTATTGTTTGAAATGCTGTGTGCTCTTATTATGAACCAGTGCTTTATTTATTTATTTATTTATTTTTGTATTTTAGGGAAGGGTCTATAGGGTGTTCAGGGTCTTACTATTAGATCGGACTCATAATGAGCCGCCTGTTTACAGCCTCCCAAGAGCTGTAAATGGCCCTTGAAGCAGTGTTTTAATTTATAAAATTTCTCTTAGTTATATTTGTATGTATGTTATGTTATTAATATGTGTTTCAAAAACTAAATGAAGTTCATAGAAACCTAACAGTCCAAGAGTAACATCAGCAATTCTAATTCTAATTGTTAACTTTACATATTGTATGAAAGAGCCTGGCAGAGTGGCACTGCCTATAATCCCAGTACTGAGGAGGTTGAGGCAGGAAGAAGGCAAGTTAGAGACTATCCTGGGCTACAGAGAAGGATCCTACCTCAAAAAGAAAAGGACCCTGTCTCTTTTTAAAAAAAAAAAAAAAAGTTATGAAAGAGAAAGAACCGAATTTTCTTGTTAGTTGCATCACTGATGTAATAAGTGCTCATCAGATCTTTGACCAGGTCCTTTTTAAGTCTTGTCACTCTCAGGCAGGTCAGTATGTCACCTGGTATTTTGCTGAGCCACCATCAGTTTGGAATTCAGGGACATCCATGAAAAGGACTCTGTCAAGAGCAGGTTTCAGATAACTCAGGATCACTCCATTGGCCTGGCTAAGAATTCTCAGTCAACAAACTCCCTGGCTCATGAACCTCAAGCTGATGTTTAATCTAAATTAAAGTGCAGCAAGAATTAATTGTATACTAAGGAAATGACTTGCAGGTTTTCCTGCTGAGTCAGCCAGGGAGGAAATTGTTGATGCACAACTTGAACATCCTCCATAAGACTGATCCAGGCCTAATCACCTGTCATAACCTACTTAATAAACAGTGCTGTGAAATGAGCTGGAAAATGGGTACTGATAATGTAAATCTATAGCTAAGCTGCCCGTCTGCTACTTGCTGAATCTTTCAAGCTTGCATGATTAAAATTACTGCATTCCCAGCCAGGCTTAGTGGTATGCAACTGCAATCTAGTTACTTTAGGAGACAGAGAGAATTGTCTCTTGGAGGTTAGCTTGGGGAAATTTCATAAATCTGTTTCAAATTAAAAATAAAAGAGGGCTGGAGTTGTATCTCAGTGCTCCTTGAGTTCAGTCCAAATACACAGAGAGAGAGACAGAGAGAGAGAGAGAGAGAGAGAGAGAGAGAAACAGAGACAGAGACAAAGAGAAAGAGACAGAAAGAGAGATAAGAGACAGAGACAGAGAGAGATCTGTACTCCAAGACATATCATGGAATAGATAAAATGATTTAAAATTAAGAGAAAATATTGAGACAGTCCATATTTTTAATTGAATATTATCAATTTTTGGATTGTAAAACTCAATACTGGTAAGAGAAAAAACTTAAAAGCGAACCCAACAGACTTCTGAAACTATATCTGTTGAGGACCTTAAGGTTAAGCTGACCAAGGATATTTCTTTCCATCCTCAATATCATGGATTAAGATTTCTCTCCCATCTCAAAATCCTTATTTCCTGCTGCCCCAATCTCTTCCCTATCATTTCAGGAAAATATATAGGGCCATACTTTGTCAGTGACTTTAGCAAAGGCTCATGCTGCTGCAAGAGGCCAGAGGACTTGTGGAATTTTCAGTAAAGCATCTCCAAACCAGGGAACCATTACTCTACTGCCAGTGCTGCTCCAGGTTCGCATTCAGTCCTCTTGAAGTCCCAAAGGAAAAATAGAAAGCTCCTCCGGATATTGTAGACATCACTGCTCTGAGTTTTCTCTAGAAATAGTTACCTGACCACTCCCATTAATAACCTGACCTCTGTCAAAATAGAGAAAAGCTATATGAGAAAAGCAATCTGAAAAACAATGGACTGAGCCTACACAAGACCTGGTGATTACCTACTTGGTCACAAGTCATTGTTTGTATGATGTCTCTGCATTCTTCCATCATGCTATAAGGAGTTGTGTCTCAGTTATATTTCTCTCATTAGTGGGACAAATACCCGACACTCAAACTGAAGGAAAGAAAGGTTTATTAGCTCACAGTTGGTGGAGGCTTCAGTTCATGCTCAGCCGGCTCCAAGACAGAGTGGCACATGGCAGAGAGCAACCTTACACAGTGGCATCAAAGGGCAAGGGAGGAGTAGTGGCAAGAATGGCAACACAGAGCAAGTGTGTCTCCCCAATGTGACATTCAGGCTGTCCACCCCAGGCTGGATGCAGCACTCATACCCATAATCCAAGCAGTACTCAGACTCAAAATCCCAGCCTTGGACCATAATTAATCACAATCTGTAGAACTGTGCCTCAATGACTGCATGAGGCTTTGGGGAGACAAATATACAGAAACCATAACAGGTGGGATAACAAAAAAAGTACCCACAATGGGCCTTATTCAGTGCTGTGCACACTTACCACAAACGTGACTGACCTTCTCAGCTGTCAGTTGGTGACCCCCTTCTCCAACCCCCAAGGACCCATACTGAGGCTGGAGAATCTGTAAACACTGTTCGAATGCCTCATTGGTTCAGATCTTTTTCTCTGGATTGACTCGCATTGCCTTCTGAGTAGCTTTCCCACCCCTCCCATACACAGAGGTCAAAGCACTCAGTATCCACAGTGACATTTACTGTGAAGTAGATAAAGATGAATTAACTTCCACCAAGGAAATTTCCTTATAGAGTTTTTGGGTGTTTGCTCTTGGCCGCAGTGGGGACCAGATGTATGGAATTTGAGACAGCAATTTTGGATCTTGTAATGAATCAGAATTCCTAGGATTTTAGAAGGGGAGAAGCCACTCTAACAGGTAGGTGAGAAGATTCATTTTCAACCAAAAGGGCTGGGGAGACAGCTCAGTACAATAAGCACTTCACTGGCAAGCACAATCCCCAGTTCTGGAAAAAAAAAATCATTTTCAACCAAAAATCTTAGAAGAACATAATTTAGCTTTAGATGTCTTCTTTGCCCATGCTGGGGGCTTGTGGGTGACACTGGATGAAACTGAACACTGTGCTTCAGTTTCCCTTTATTTTGCTACTACAGAAAGAGTAATTTAAATATAGCTGAGCAGCTGGGGGTGTAGTTCAGTTGGTAGAGCATTTGCTAGTATGATCAAGGCCAGAGGCTCAAATGCCAACCTGCAAAGACAAAGCAATGTACAAGACATGGCTGATAACAGTGTGCTTTCTCTCCACACCAGCACTGAACACATTAAGGAAAGTTCTCAGGGGGAGGAGCACTTGGTGTGCTCCCAGAAACAAGGAGCAGTTGGCTTGCAAGCATCCTGAGTGGCGGGTGGCAGGCCAGGCAGTTCCAAGGCTCTCTAGCCTTCATGTTCAGTGGGTGTCCTGGTTCCCATGACTTGTGAGTCACAGGAGTCTAGCTGCACACAGGGATACTTACTTGGATCAAGCTGTTTTATAGCCACCCATGGTCCTTAGTCAGCATCACTGTCTGAACAAAGACTTTGATCAATCGAGCTAAATACCATTGAGTTCTCTTCATTGTGTGAACTCTGAATGGCTTGATATTGAGCAGTTGGTTTCACAGAGATGCCAGTTAAGGCAGTTCTTTAGCTTCTGGATATTACTGATATACCAAGATATCAATGATGCAGCGTCTCCTGATGGCCATCCTCAAGTGTGTTGTGTGCCCTCAGTTGTGTCTCTATGCAGCCATTTTCTGTACACAAAAAACAACAGAAATACAAAGCACCAAGAATCACCCAAATCATTTCTCACTGTCAATTGTGGACTATAAGGCTAGACCCTCTTAATCGATTACAGTGGTGACAGAAGGGGTCAAGTGCTTAAGACCTCGCTGAAGCCTCAGTGTAGGGAGACTGACCAACAGTGTGGAACTGTTACATTAGATCTGGTCCAAATCTCCCTGTGTATGTGGGGAACCTAATTCATTAGCATTGCAACCTGCCTGTTTGTGAAACAAGTAGCTGAACAGCTAAAGGTTCAGGCAATCCCAGGCTGCACGCTCCTAATGGGCAAAGATCAGCGAGTTGTAGCTGGACAAGCTGTATGTCACTTTCTTGTTCTGTGTGTCTAGACATCTCCAGCCAAGTTCCTATGTGCAATTTTCTGAAACTTTAACTCTTTCAGGTAGTTCCCAGTTTCTGAGTCACTTATTTCTAGAAAAAAGTGCTTGAGTTAGATCCCAGGTCCTGAGTTCGATCCCTGGTACATAAAAAAAAAAAAAAAAGGTGCTAAAATGAACATTGTGTGGTACAGGGATCAAACTTGGGACCTTGCGCTTGCCAGACAGTCACTTATACTGCTGGGCTATCTCCCAGGCTAGAATGAACTTTTTAATAGATGTCATCTTTTTAATAGATATCAGCAAGAAGGACCAGCCAAATAGCTCAGTGGATTAAAGCACCTACAAGCAGGCACAACCTCTGGGGGTGCCCTGAGACAGCAATTGAGAGGCATGGTGGCGCACATCTGTAATCCCAGCAATTGGGAGGCAGTAATTAGGTGGATCACTATGAGTCCAATCTAGTAGTGAGACCATGAACACTCTGTAGACCCTTCCCTAAAAATACAAAAAGTAGAAAATAAAAATAAAAGAACTAAGTAATCATCAGTTTTCAGGGGCAGTTCCTTGGACCCTGTGAGAAAAAAAAGTTTCTAAAATTCATGACTGTGCTGAGCAGTTACATACTGCATGCCTGGAGCTCTAAGAGGAGCTGGGATGAGCACCTGGGTTAGCAGAGACAGCGAGCAAGTCGTTAACCTTTCAGGGTTCTGCTCTAAGCAGCAGAGTTGCTTTTGAACCAGCGGGAGCTGATCAGGGCTCAGGATCAAGGTGTGTGCAAGCCCATGGCAAGCATCATGTGCAAGGAAGGAAGGGTGAGCAATGACTAATCTATTACTTTATGCCTTTGAAGGACTTCTAAGACCTGATAGAGTGAGATCCCCAGGCACTTGCAATGAATTATTTCATACTCCCTCCTCCCCCCATGCTGCCTCCAGCCACCAAAATATTCTGACCGAGATGCTAACTGACCAAAAATAACTCTGAGAGGGACTTATACTCCCAACTCCCCAGGGTCTCAGTTGCCAAGTGTCCTTATCTGTGGGAGAGATTTCCACAGATATGGAACGGAGGGGAAGCCCAGTGGCTTAGCCCAAAAGACGCTTCTAGTCATCCACACCTAAGGCTCTGAAGGCTTTATGAACACATAAAGCCTTGCGAGCAGAGTAGCGGATATTCCTGGCTCTACCATTTAATCAGTAATTTGATTCAGAAAAGTTAATTTTCTCTTTCAGCCAATTTTGTAGCTGCAGGATTAAGTGGCTGGCTGAACCTGAGTTTAGTGTGGTGGCTACTAGAAACAGGAAATCCCAGAAAACTCACTCTTCTGTGTGATAATTTGGCATGCGGCAGAGCAGAGGCTAAAGGCCCCCGGCAACGCTTTGTGTGTCTCCCCAGTTGCATCAAGGAGACAGGAAATTTTGCTGCAGTTGAAAAACACACTGTACTAGGAAAATCAGTTTCCCACTTGGCTGCAGCCCTCCTGACCAAGGCTGTGCCCCGTGATAGCTGAGGAAACCGAGGCCCAGGCAGATAGCGATTGACCCAAAATGATAGACATTGTGCAGGGACCAATGTGCGACTCCAACTGGGAGGGCCGCGCTCTCTGCAGAGAGCCTCTGGGCCCGGGAGGGTTGCAGCCCCAGCTCTCACCAGCCCCAGGAAGGCGGCGTACACGATCACCGTGGTGAACCAGCGCAGCGCGCTCCCTGTCCGGGCGCTCGGCCCGGGCACCACCGCCTTCGGCTCAGGCTCCGGGGCTGCGGCATCGTGGTGTCGCTGCGCAACAGCCAAAGATCTGGCCGCACCGAACCCTGCTTCCAGCTCCATCTTGGTGGCGACGGGGTGGTGGCCTTGTAGCCGCTGAGATTTTCTTCGCCGGACCCTGTGGAGAGCCGAGCCCTGCTCCTTCGCGGCCCGCAGCTCCTCCCAGCGCTGTCTTCCTCCAGGGACAGTCCTGCATCCCTGCCTGGCCAAGGCGGACTTCGGACTACATGTGCGTTCCGGGAGACCGGTCGCGCGCCCCATCCCAGGAAAAGCCTGCGCGGGTCACGTGACAGAAACAGGGTTGCGTTCACCGGACCAGGGTTTAACCTGGAGCTAACGTGGTTGCCGGGAAGACCAGAAAGGTCTCAGGCACAGCATCACTAAGGCACTGAGGCCAGTGCAGCCCTGATTCAGTGGCTGAAGCTGGAGCTGCAGCCTCCGAACAAAGAATTTGAGGGATAAGTGTTCCCGGACAGGAAGAAATGTAGGCTACCCACGCACTGCAGGGTGGAAGCTCACGCCCCTGGGGCGCGGGACCGGAAGGTGCTGGAAGGTGCTAGCCGTAGAACCCGGATCCAGGTGCCAGCCTTTATTCTTCCACGTCCGAGGTCAGGCATGAACTTCACTTCAGATTTTTTTTTTTTTTAACCTCGTGGGCAAGCTTTCATGTTAACCTCTCAGCACTCACAATTACACTCAGAACCCCATTTTGGACTCATTACCACATAGAAAGACTGAAGCACAGAAAAGAACACCTGACCCAAGAACAGTCAGGGAATCATTGGTCGTGCATTGTGTGTAAACTCGTAGGGAGACTGATGTCAAACATAGGATCATACAAAAGGTGTAACAGAGTTTAATAAATGTGCTAAATACAATCAAAGAGTCTGCCATGTATGAGAACCTATCTTAGTTTTGTGTGTTTGGGAAAGCATTTTTGAGAAATGTCTTGTGTGATTGCAGTAAGGGGTAGGTAAAAGAGAATACAAGGTGATGTGTGGAAGATGGGTAGGTTGTAAAGAGCTCTGGATGCCACACAAATGAGCGAGGGCTCAACTTACTTCTATTAGCATACTTAGGTTTAATACAACCAGAAATGGCCTCTAGAAATACCAAGATTCATTATAGCTCACCTTTTTCACTTAAAACTGAACTCTTCCTATTATCAAGCAGTATTTTCTTTTTTTGCCTGTGAATCATCTGAGATCCAGCTGGAATGGTCCTCTGTCTCCATTTATTACCAAGTTCTGCCAGCATTACACAAGACAAAATTAACACAAATGTTCAGATCTCACTGGTTTTTATTAGAATTTGTAGAGTTGGGCCACATGCAATTCTATAAAATAGCTCAGTTCACATGAGCTGAGCAAAGGATTAGAAGAAACAAGACATTAGAAAGTAGATTGGAGTCGCGCGCGGTGCGTGGAGCGGAGCTGAGGAGTTGCGGCTGCGGCCAGCTCGAAGCCGGGACTGTCCAGCGAGCGCAGCGCAGCGCGGCGGGAGCGGGCAACCAGAACAGCCCCGGAGCTGAAGTAGCGGTCGCGCCGCTGTCCACGGAGCCCTGCCGAGCCGGCCATGGCGTTATCGATGCCCCTGAACGGGCTAAAGGAGGAGGACAAAGAGCCCCTCATCGAGCTCTTCGTCAAGGCTGGCAGTGATGGAGAAAGCATTGGAAACTGCCCCTTCTCCCAGAGGCTCTTCATGATTCTTTGGCTCAAAGGAGTAGTGTTTAGTGTCACTACCGTGGACTTGAAAAGGAAGCCTTCAGACCTTCAGAACTTGGCCCCTGGGACCCACCCGCCATTTATAACTTTCAACAATGAAGTGAAAACGGATGTCAATAAGATTGAGGAATTTCTTGAAGAAGTCTTATGCCCTCCCAAGTACTTAAAGCTTTCACCAAAACACCCAGAGTCAAATACTGCTGGAATGGACATCTTTGCCAAATTCTCTGCTTATATCAAGAACTCAAGACCAGAGGCTAATGAAGCCTTGGAGAGGGGTCTTTTGAAAACATTGCAGAAACTGGATGAATATTTGAATTCTCCCTTGCCTGATGAAATTGATGAGAACAGTATGGAGGACATCAAATTTTCTACACGTAAATTTCTGGATGGCAATGAAATGACATTAGCTGATTGCAACCTCCTGCCCAAACTGCACATTGTCAAGGTGGTGGCCAAAAAGTACCGCAACTTCGACATTCCAAAAGGAATGACTGGCATCTGGAGATACTTAACTAATGCTTACAGTAGGGATGAGTTCACCAATACCTGTCCCAGTGACAAGGAGGTCGAAATAGCATACAGTGATGTCGCCAAAAGACTTACCAAGTAAAACGGCACTTACAAGAGATGGCATCACATCTT